>CATIWR010164807.1:0-24563 GCA_949677035.1 Omphalea diandra | reverse complement strand
ATTTAAATTAAATAACAAATCATTCATAATTAATTATTTTCATGGCATGAAATATTTCTCATAAATGATTTGATTTCTCAAAATTAATCAAATTATTCTCATATAAGAATTTAATTTCTTATAATTAAATACATTAGATTACATCAAGTCACATAATGTTCTTAATTAAATTAAATTAATCATTAACTTAAAGATATTTTTGTCAATTTTAAGTTAACATTTCATTTCATTCCATTACAACCAAACAAAATAAATCTCAAATCATTCCTTTTCATTCCTACCATCCCAAACACAAATATAATTTAACATTTTCTTTCCAAACCAAACCTATCTATTTCATTTCATTAATAACCTTTCTAACCCTTTATAAACCATCAATCCAAACAAGCCCTTAAGGATGTCTGATTGGATGTAAGGGACACTTGTAATCAGCTTGAAGTTTTTCTTTGATAAAGTGTCTATCTATCTCCATATGCGTTGATCTATCATGCTTGATTGGGTGAGGTGCAATACTAATTGAAGATTTATTATCATAATACAGTTTCATATTTCCATTCCTTTTAACTTCAATCTATGATGATCTTAAGCCACAATAGTTCACATATTCCAAGTGCCATGGCTCTGAATTCAGCTTCAGCACTTGATCATCAATATAATATCCTGTTTCTTGCTTCTCCAAGTTACAAGATTGTCTCTAAGGAATGCAAAATAACCTGTAATGGATCTTCTATTAGTTAATGAACTTCCATAATCAGCATCTGTATGGACTCTAACAATAAGCTCACTGTCTGGTCGAAATAAAATTCTATTCCTGCGTGTAAACCCTAGATAGTGAAGATTCTTTGAACAACTAACATATGTTCCTTACCTAGATTATGCATGAACTGGCTTACAAATTGCATCGGCAATATCAGGTCTCATATGAGACATGTTAACCAATCTTCCCATTGATCTTTGGTATCTACCTTTTTCAACTATCTCTTCCTCCCTTTCTCTTAATCAACGATCCTATTCAATAGGCGTATCAGCTGGGTTGCTTATAAGACGACCAGTTTCTTTAAGTAAATCTAAGATATACTTTCATTGAGAAAGAAACATTCCCTCTAAGTAAGCGACCTCAATACCATTAAGTCTTCAAAGATCCTTGATTTCAAACTCTTGAGCCAATTTTTCTTTCAACTTCCTCCTCTCAGCCAAGTCAATCCCAACCACAGTTATGTCATCCACATATACTAAGAGTGCAGTTACTTCCTTTTGGGTTGAATGATTGATAAAGATAGTATGGTCTCCTTTAACTTTGTCTATAATTCATTCTTGGAATAGCATTGGTAAATCTTTCAAACCAAGCACGCGTTAATTACTTTAGGACATAAAGCACCTTTTTAAGATGATAAACCTTATTGTTCCCAAAGTTTTCACCGAATCTCGGTGGTGGTTCTATAAAACCACTTCTTCTAGATCTCCATGCAGAAATACATCATAACATCAAATTGTTGAAGAGACCAATTAAACTATGTTGCCAATGCTAACAGAATTCCAGCTATGTTCATCTTGGCCATTGGTGCAAAAGTCTCAAAGTAGTCTATCCCATACTTTTGTATACCGTTTAGTGACTAATGTTGCCTCATATCTTTGAAGAGATCCATCAGCCCTAGATTTCAAGGTAAACACCCACCTGTATGCAACCGGCTTTACTCCTTTTGGCTTTGCAATAATGTCCCATGTTCTATTCTTTTCCAAAACACTCATTTCCTCTCTCATGGCTTGAGTCCAATGTCACTCAATAATATCCTGCACAGTTCTCGGAATATTTATTGAGTTGGTAGATATGAGAGTAAGCTTTACAGTCTTCGCTCCATTGCAAGATAATTCTGGCGATCTGATTGAAAGCCCGAGTTTTGAAGTTCATTGGAAGGAGGGTTCTTTGGTGATTCAAGCAACATAGTTTATGAGGCTGCAGAATTTGAGTTGTTTTCAGAGATGTCAGACATCTTCAAACTAACAAAGGATGACGCCAGTTCAATGGTGAACAAAATACCACTGGGAACAAGAAGCTAGGGCGATAAAGGCCAACAAAGAAAATAAGAAGGCAGCAGCAGTTCAGTGTTGAGAGGCGATGAGGGCCAATAGATTAAGCACACAGCATGATAAGGGCGATAAAGACCAAGATGTATGACAGCAGAAAAAGAAACCTACAAGGTCTCTGATATCATGAACGTAAAAGTTCTCAAAAATTTGAATTAATTTATGAGAGACTAAAGCCCTAATATATATGTAAGCGTATCTATAACTTTACAATGAAATGTCTCCTAAAGAATAGGAAGAATAAAATAAAAAACTAAACAGAGTCAAAAACTAGATAATATCTATCAAAGAAAACAATATCTTAATTTTTAAATAAAAAATATTTAAATTCTGAAAATATCTAACAATTCTCATTGACAATTAATACACTACAAGTTCTTATACACTTCATTAACTAATATTTTTCAATCCTTTTTTTTTTTCTATGTGAAAAAACTAAAAAGAGAAAATTTAAAATCATTAATGCTTGTGAAAAAAGCAAAATGAAGAATAAAAATATGAAGTTTATTGGACTTAAATGAAATTTTTTATCAATAAAAATGCTCTTTACTATTCTTTAAAATAAAGAATAGCATTAGAGATGGGAATGCAAAGTGTTCCACAATAGTGATATTATTTCCATTCACTTTTATCAACAAAAGCTAGTTTTTCTAGTATTTGAAATATAAAACTAGTATTTAAATTTTTTTAACTAATATTAATTTTATATTTATCATTATTTACAATTTATCAATTTGTATTTCTTATAAAATTAATTAAAATATGAAAATAATTATTGTTTATCATTTTTTAATCCAACAACACTTTCAACCGCTAATCACTCATATATGATTTTTGACCGTTAATCACTAATTGTTGATTGTTAATCACTCACTACTGACCACTACTGCTAAACCAAATAGACCACTTAATAGTTAAAAAAGTTAATTTTGAAAAAAAAATTCTAATTATAAATTTTTGTAAATAGCTATTGAATTAATTAAAGAAGATAACTAAATTACTTTTTTGTATAGTTAAAAATATCTGAACACTTAAAAAAATATTATAATTTTATCCAATAATTGTAACTTTTGCAAATATTATAATTTTATCCAATAATCGTAACTTTTGCAAATATTATAATTTTATCCAGTAATTGTAACTTTTGCAATAATAGTGCAAACAATAATCGCTAACTGTTTATTGTTAATCACACACACTGACCACTATTGCTAAACCAAATAAACCCTAAAAAATTAATTTTGAGAAAAATTCCAATTATAGATTTTTGCAAATAGCTATTGAATTAATTAAACAAGATAACTAAATAATATCTGAATCCTTAAAAATATTATAATTTTATCCAATAATTGTAACTTTTGCAATAACAATGTAAACATGCTGTAAGATTAGCTTTAAATTTTTCTTAAAGGGCAGATCTTTTGGTTCTGTACATTTCAAAGTTTTATATAAGAACAACCATCAAAGTTGTGGTTGTTGCTACCTTTTCTTTCCTTCTCACCACTAATTAATTATTTCTGCAAGGATTATGCAATTCACGAAATTTTCTCTTCCCGCATCTCCTAAAATCTTAATCAGCACATGCTCAAGTGTTAAAAACTGAATTGCATGCAAATAGAATAAAGCAATTGAATTTTTATAACTAATCTACAATTGAACTAACTTATCTGTTGGTAGGAAGAGGAACATTGTGTGTTGGACTAGATTAAGATAATTTTTATTTCAATAAAATCTGTAGTTAACTCGTACTAACTCATACAATACTTCTACATGTAGCATAAACAAAAGCAACTCTAACACACTTGGGCATAGCTCTTTTTTCTACACACTAAAACCTCATTACACATATTTTTCTTTTTCTTGCTTGCTTGATACAAATGCAAATGCATGATTTTGTGGTCATGTTTTCACCTTTGCATGGATATTTCATGCAACCTTCATCCACATCTTGCAATAATATTATAGGCAAAATATGCTTCACAAATCTGTGTAATGTAAATCGTTATCTTGAAAAATCTGGTGTGGTAGGTTTCTAGAAGATAAAATGGTTCTTGAAGTGTAAAAGGATTTGAGCTTGATTTTGAACTCCAATTTGTAGATCAAATAAGCTTATTCACCAATACTATCCTCATTTTAGTCCCTCAGTTTTATAAGCTATAATGGTTTGTTCTTTTTTATGTTAGTAATTATAGGTACTTGTTTTAACTTCAACAAGAGAAATACGAGTTAAGGTTGTGGTAAGATCTGAAGTGGCTTTTTGAAAAGATAAGAAATTAAGAAGCTTAAATAAAACAACTCATATTAAGAAGCATGTGGGAAGATCTGAAGTGGCCTTCATATATCCTAACTCTCATTTTGGACTGAAGTAGCTATTCCTTCAATATTAATCCTGAGATTCTCAACAGCCATATATTACCATAATCCTTCATGATTTTATTAACACTATCATTTCTAAGTGTCAAAATCTAGAAATATATAAGCTTTAACCGTACCATGCAATTACAATATGGAAGTGTAATCAAATGTCAGGTTGAAGATGTTAATCAAAGCAAAAAGATGTCCGTAGTTGAACTAAATTGATTGATAACACAAAGCTATAAGATGATAAAATGTATAAAGGATTCAAGAATATCTAAACAGACAATTAATTGCCTTAAACTGAAAGCTAAGAATAATTTCACCTGAACATGTTGTTCTCTACCATTGCAGTCAGCATCCACTTCTTTTGCACATTTAAGATACCGCTCTATCGTCATTTGCAAGCTGAATTATCCCAAGCACAATATTTGATCAATAAATATAAGGAAACAAGAAAAGGTAACTGCGAAGAATCACAATGCCATAGCTTTATATAGTTATCAACTTTAGAAGTTTCCTATCTCGAATGCAATGAAGGTGAGATTTCCTGCGATATTAGCATTCAGACTAAGGGTTAATCTTCGCATGAAAGAGAAAGCTATGCGAAAAAAGATGTAGTTATAATGACTTGACTAGACTCCTTTGATGGAAGTACGTGAAAAAATATATAGTTATAGGCACTGGACTAGACTCCTTTGATGGATGAGCAAGGTAAAACTATTTGAACACAGTAAAGAACTATTTGAGAAAACCAGAATACACCTAAATAAGAACGTACCATGCAGGTCCAAGTATACTTGACTATGAACAGCAATACGGCCTTTATGTACCTTTTATATTGATAAATAGATAACAAAATACAAAATGTCTCAGATTATTCAATGTGATATCTAATTCAAGTTCTAATTTGGTCTAAAATTAATTCTCTTATTTGTAAAAACTATATTTGGTCTGAAATTAATCCTCTTGTTCTGTAAAAGCTAACTTTTTTTTTTTGAAATAAAAAGGATATAACTATTTGATTTGGAATATCCATGCATTGCACTGATTCTCTTCTCTATATTTGATTTGGAAGGCAACTGTGTCTAATAATTTTTTTTTTTCTCTCTCCAGTCTCTTCTTGGAGGTCGGTTTCAAAATTTTTCAGAGAAATTTAGTTTTATGTGAATTATCAAATTTCAATTTTTTAAGATTTTATCGTTAGTTTCATCTAAAATTTAATTTATCATATTATGAGCAGTTCATCAATTGCCTTATTAAATCTCAGATAATACCTAGTAAGGTAGCCGGATCGATTCTGAATAGCATATAATTTTTTAAATTGCTAATAGATCTATCAATTCCAACAGTTAAATAATTATTTTATTATTTAATACAAATTATACTAAGAATTTTAATTCTTCAACTTTCAACAACTAAATGAGTGGCAGATCAATAATATATATAGAGACTAATGGAAGAAGCTAAGAAAATTGAATGGCTGGCTCAAATTCAAGCCATGCATTTAGTGAATAAGGATGTTATTTGATAGCGTTATTTCTGTTTCTTTCTTTGAAGAACAATCAAGTGTACGATAACTGATTTGAAAATTAAACCAAATCAACCAGTCTTAAGAATAAAATATAACAATATTCATTTTATCAATAAAATTTTTTAAAAAAAATCTAGTGAATTGGCTATATCATAAAAACTTATTTAAGCTTGTTTTTATTGTTTAAGCAAAAAAATAAAGAAGAAAACAATTGTCTTTATCATTCTCTCAATTTTGAAGAACTTAGACTTGAATCCGTTAATGGATCTCAACCTCAAAACTTTTCCATCATTAAAAAAGAAGAAGAAGAAGAGGGCAGATTGCTCAACGGGTCTTATACGACAAATATAGTTTAGATTCTAAGCAAAAGGTTGAAACCCTTATATTTCTATTATTATACTTGCTTATTAAACTACAACACTGTCTTATGAAATGTTTACATAAAATATTAAAAATTTTAGGCAAAAAGAAGCAACCTAAGACAGCACTGATTGGCCAAAACACCTAGAAATCAAATAATGGATTATAGAAGTGAAATCTGTGGTATGAGCACATGAAGAAAGATTGATGCTACCGTCCGTGCGCGCCTGCTCCTCAATAGTATGCACCTTGCAGCCTGATGCAAATATAATTCCCAAAAGCTCTCGACTCACTGAAATCGGAGAACTAGCACTTCTGATTTTTGTCTCTAAATGATCTTTATCACCAAATAAAACGAAATTTGATTTTATTTTTTTCCCATTTTGTTTCTTAGGAGCTACAACATAATTAGATAGCACAAATACATGAGTAATGAGAACTAGCTAATTCCCCAATTGATACCAGGAGCTTTTTTTTCATTTCTTCATCTGGTGTTTTCTCAACCAGAAATTTATTTTGACATTATCAGTTATGCAATCATATGACGTATATTTTATTTTCTCCTGGTACAATAGCGTCTCTCACAAACAAACAACTAAGTAGTGCATATAATTGGAGAATATTATTGATCTAGCTAAATAAGTACCGAGGGGAATGAAGAACTGAACAAGGTAAAACTGTTGACCAAGATTCTGCATCAAGTAACCATATAACGTTCAACTTAAAATACAACGACTGGTTACTAATGTTACAACGCAACCGAATTGCTGAGCCCATAATTCAAAAAGCTTTTAAGTCTAGACGGCATGGCTCGGAATGGAAGTACTAACTAGAGAATTGAAGCAAAGCTGAAAAGACGATGTATTTGTTCAATCTAATACTACACCAATTAGAAAGAACAAACAATTGAACTAGATAAAAAAAAAAAAACAAAAAACAAGAAAAGGGAAAGGGAAAAGATATAAAAAGAGCTAAATAAATGAATATTGCGATCCCGGAAAAGTGTAAGTCAATGAAAAATGCAGAAGTGGTACACCATCAATGAACGTGCAAAATCTAAGGACTGGTAATTGAATCTACAAGGTACAAACCAAATAAATTGGTATAAATCCTTTAGATTTACACTGACCAGAACAGGCATAATGGAGGACATGCATCAAATCAAAAACTTGAAAGGCGCAATGTGGCCTTACTTCGATGCTAAGACAAAGCATTAATTTATTTTCCACAATGGTCATGCACCAATTATAAGTGCAATATTGTAGAATGGAGTAAAACTTATACTAAGTAGTAATAGTAGTAGTATTAGTTAATACTAAACAATTGAAAGGCTATGAAAACGTACTCATTGCTTGCAAATTCAGAGACATTTCCTTTCTGTGAAAAGATGATGACTGCCACTTGTGCATCACATAAGACCGATAGCTCATAAGCTTTCTTCAAAAGCCCTCTTCTACGCTTGGTGAAGGTCACTTGCCTGCTAGTCTCGTTTTCGATCTTCTTCATTTGAATCCTTCCTCTCACCATTTTTCCTGATTCATTATTCATCATAGAAATACCAGACCCAAAATATCATGCGGATTTTAAAGAAATTAAATAAATAATAATAATTCATTTTTAGACTGTAGAAAAATCTCACCAAAAATAGAGCAGCAAGGATCCAGAAATCAATACTGCGTTTGAGTTCAAGAAACTTAAGTATACCCTTACTAATTACAAGACCTCCAGTTAAGAAAGGCTAGAAATATTTATAAGAGATCAAGAAGGTGCAAACCCACAGAACTAAATGCATGCTAAATACATACAAAAATCACATCAAGAAAAAGATGAAAATTTTGTTATAAAGATGAAAAAGAAAAAACATTTAAAGATTTTGTATAGCCAACGTATAGGAAGTGGGAAAAATGAAGGAAAAACAAAGGAGGTATCAAAATAATACAGTGGGAAAACGAAAGGGAGGTAAAGCAAAAACCCTAGAAACAAAAAACCCAACCATATTGGATCTTTACACGGGTTGATGTATCAGTGTCTTTATTCTGAAACCATTAAAAAAAACAAAACCCTTTTTCCCTTAATCCATCCCCATTTGCAGCTTGAATCACTCGCTTTTGAGAACTTATCCTGCCCACAACGGGAAAAAAGCATAATTCCAAATTTTGTAAATTAAAAAAAGAAATGAAATAATTTTCAAACCAAACATATTCATTTACGTGGACTATAATAAGGAAGCGATTAAGAGAATGGGAAACCGTAATGCTTAGCTTGATTTAGTCAAATTAAGAAAAAGGTTGGGAAATGGAAACCATTCCTTGGGTCCGGATAGGATATGGTGGTGACCAAAAAAGTAGTAAAATACTTTTCCAAGAGCACCGAGGGAAAAGTATGTATAAAAATCGATATCATCGTTCAAGGGTGTGCGCAACTACCCAATGGCATTGCGACAACGCATCGAAAGTGAAGCCTGATCAATGGGAGGAGACCGCGTCACGTGGCACAACCTTATATGGAGAGTCACGGCTGCTCGGAGATCGTTTCCTTTTGGGCCTTGTTAAGGTAATAATTTTTATTGGGCCCAGTAATAAAGACGCAGGTTATATATTACAAACTTTTATCAATGTAAAAATATGAATTCATGACACGTTAGTTTTTTTTCAAAAAAAATGTGCACTCCACACTTCATATTTCACAAACAACTTTTTATCATTTTTTTTTATTTTTTATAAATGAATTTGTGTGTGTTTTATATATTATATATAATTATATTAGTACAATATAATTATTTTATATTATTTAATTATATTATATTATATAATTATATAATTTATGTTATTATATATAATTATATAGAAATATTATATATAATTTTATATTATTATATTAATTAATTTATATTATTACATTATTATATTAAATACTATATTAATATATTTTTATTTTAATATAATATTAGATATTATATTATACTATATTAATTTATGTTTAATATTATTAACAGCATTAAATCGATTTTTTTTGTGATTTATTTGTTACATGGTATAAGTTTATTACTTTAAATATATAGATTCGTTTGTTATGATCTGCAGGTTTATTTTTTATGAACAACATATTCATTTTTTGTAAACTGTAAGTTCATTCGATATAAATTATAGATTTATTATCAGTAAATTGAAGGTTCAGTTTTTATAAGTTATAGATTCATTTTTTGTAAATTGTAGGTTCATTTTTTTTGTAAACTATATATTTATTTGATATAAATTGCATATTCATTATGAGTAAACTATAAATTCATTTTTTGTAATCTATGGATTCATTTTTTGCAAATTGTATGTTCATTTTTTATAAACTATATGTTCATTATTTATAAATTATATGTTCATTTTGATATAAATTGTAGATCCATTATCAATAAATAGTAAATTTATTTTTTTGTAAATTATAGGTTTATTTTAGTATAAATTATAAATTTATTATCAGTAAACTATATATTTATTTTTTCATAAACTGTAAGTTCATTTGGTATAAACTGAAGGATAAATTATATGTTCATTTTTTGAAAACTATAATTTATTATTTTGTAAACTGTATGTTCATTTTGGTATAAATTATAGATTTATTATCAGTAAATTATAAGTTCATTTTCTATAAATTGTAAGTTCATTTTTTGTAATTTACAGATTTATTTTTTATAAATTATAGGTTCATTTGATATAAACTGTAGATTTATTATTAGTAAACTGTAAGTTCATTCTTTTATAAACTGTAAATTTATTTTTTGTAAACTATAAGTTCATTTTTTATAATTAAATATTTTGATATTTTTTAATTTCCTTTGTAATATTAAAATTGATAAAACTATAGTTTATACCAATTTTTTATGAAAAAATATGTCTATTTTTCCTAATAATAATAATAATAATAATAATAATAATAATAAAGAGATGTATAAAGTATAAATATGTATATTTAAAATAAAAAAATGAAGTTTATTAAAAAAATAAATAAAAGTAATAATATTTAAAAGTAAAAAAAAATATTAAAAAGAAATAAAATAATAATTATGAAATAAAATAAAATTTTTCGTATTTGTTATCACAAATGTATGTGTTAAGTCCTTTAGATCAGAAAAGCATTGTGAGTTTCTTTTCTAACGTTTATTGAAAGCTAATAACGAGTAAACACATATCAAACTAACACGTTGGCATTAGCTCAGCTCGAAATAATGTGTTGAAAATGAAAACTCAAAATAAATGTGCAGATTTCACAGGGCTGGATGGAACTGATCAAACAACCCACGTATAATTTATAAAATATAATTGAAAGCGATTTTTTAATATTTAAAATATAAAAATTGATATTTAATTTTTTATTAATATTAACTTTATATTTATTATTTCTTATCACTATATCAATTTATATTTCATATAAATTTAATTGAAATATAAAAATAATAAATTTTTTTAGAATATAACTTCACCTCTAGTTACTAAATTACTAAATATTTTATATTTATTGATCTTTTATTATTGTTTGATTGTAATTATCGATGCTAATCACTAATCTCTTATTGCTAACTATAACTACTAACCTAAATAGGACCTAGATATCTTATCATATTATATTATGATCTTATAATTAATATAATTTTAATATTTAAATAGTAATTTTATCAATATGAATAATTATTTATTATTTTTAATAATTTTTATTTTTTACAAATTTATCATAAGTGGTTAATAAATTATACACATGATTTTGAAATTACACTATACTATAATGACATTGTAGAAGTCACCATGAAGTTGATCATACTATTTTTTATGTATCACTAACTGCATATTTTGCTTCCTAATTAAGCGTTAACTAATGATAATCCCGAGATAATTTAGCACTTCGTGTTATATTTATTTTTCTAATAAAAATAATATTTATATATAAATAAAAATACAATTTTTTTAAATTATTGTTCTGATTTTTAAAATAAAAATTTTAAAAATTAATTTTAACTTTTATATTTATCAAAATTAATTTTTGAAAGATAAATTAAAAAATATATCTTCATTAGTACAATAATTTGAACCATAAATTTATTCCACTTTCTTATTTATATTAAATTATAAAATTAATTCCATACAATTTAAATTTATTTTAAAATTAAAAGAATATTTGTATAATATTTCTAAAATAAAAATATTAATTTCATATGTAAAAAACTTTTTCCTAGATCATTTATTACAATTAGAATTCAATTTGTAAATAAATTAAAGCTAATCTTCAAATTTTGATATTATTTAATACTAAAAATTAAATGTGCCATAATTGAACTAATAATATATATAAAATAAATGTTTCATAATTATTTTACTTTTAGTTAGAAGAACATTTAAGAAATTAAACAAAGTGACTTAATGCCCCTAATACTACAAAAATAACATACACGCTTTTTTTTTTGGTTACAAATCCAATTGGCTCATCATAATCATGCAATATACAGTTCTGTTCAAATGATCGCCCAAACTCACGCCACAATAGGCCTTATTTTATTAACGACCCAAACAAAATGGAAGGAAGAGAAGCAAAAATTATCAAAAAAAGGAAGCCAAGCCAGTCGGTGGCAGAATCAGAAGCAGGCGCAAAGAAGAGAAAGATGCGAGAGAGAAAAGGGCGGATGGTGCCAAGAGCCCATCATCAAAGACCAAGTGGCCTCTCATCAAACCCAAGTAAAATCTCCAAATTTCTAGCGTCAAGGGTACCGATCTTTTTACTGTATGTTCCCAGTTTGTCCTAAACGTATGAGTTGTTGAATTCAATTGTATCTTCTACAATTTCCTATTGGTACTTTTTCATGCATACTCATTCCCATTTTTTGATGGCTAGAATGAATTGAGGTTTACTATTGGGCCGCGGTGGTCCTTTCTTTGTTTGAAACATTAGAGTTTTAGTAGTCTTGATAAAGATAATGCAATATTTTAATGTTTTTCTTGTTAAATTGGTTTATTTGTAATTTTTTTCTTTTACTTTCTAAAATACTCAGGTGCAGGATTTTTTTACCTTTGCTGAATCAAAGGCATTCGTCAAAGCTGCAGAATCTGTTGGATTTGTTCACCAAGGGAGTCTTGGTCCAACACATGGCGAAGCTTATAGAGATAATGATAGAATATCTGCAAATGATCCTGTTCTTCCTAATGCAGTATGGGAGTCTGGACTTAACACACTATTTTCTGGTATTGGAATTCGGGGAAAGATTGCTGTTGGCTTGAATCCAAACATCAGATTCTATAGGTTTGTTGGATTTTCTGGTCTTTAATTAGTTCTCAAACCTTATTTGTCGGACATACTTAGTTCTTGTGCTGACATACTGTAAAGCCACAGGGAATCATTGGAAATAGATTAAATGGAGTATGTACTGATGGCTTTTTATTTCATTTAGGGTTAAGGCTTAGTTAAGTTGAGTTGAGTTGAGTTCAATATGCATAGAAATTTCTATTCTCTTAGCTACCTTCTTTTCATTATAATTGTAATTTGTTGCTATAATTATTCTGTTTTCCTTGTTCACAATTCATACTTAACATACTATTTGGCGTTCAATGGGTTCTCTACTTTTCAGGTACAAGGTGGGCCAGCGTTTTGGACGGCATATTGATGAAAGTGTTGATCTTGGGGATGGGAAGCGCACCTATTATACTCTGCTAATATATCTAAATGTTGGTTCTAAAGCCAAAACTAAAAATGATCCAAATGGCTCAAAGGATTCTTCCCCAGAGCATCTAGTTGGAGTAGAGACTGTCTTTTATGGTCCAAGGAATGGTGTTGTGGCTGAGGTAAACTTCTTTTCATATTTTCTCTCTGCTACGATCTTTTTGGCATCCCTCCCCTCCCACCCACCCCACCCCGCCCTCCTTCTCTTTTGACTTCCCTTTCCTTCTTTCATTTTCTTTATTTTACTGCTACTACCTTCTCCTTTCCCTGGTGGCTTGAACTTTGGGTTTTATATGATCTACTGTGTTTCGTTGTGCAATTTGAACTCTGTAGGTGGCTCCAACTGAAGGAATGGCTCTCCTGCACATTCATGGGGACAAGAGTATGCTGCATGAAGCCCGGAACGTTGCCAAAGGTGTGAAATATGTCTTCCGCTCTGATGTAGTTTTTCCTTGAAGTGGCTGTGATTTTAATTGAAAGAAATCTGTAAGTTTTTCACTTTAGGCCTTTTTCTTTGTTATTCTTTCGGAATCTCTTGTTCTGCAATGCATTTTTGTACTTACTTTCTCACCCTTGATTGAGCAGTTTGGGGACTAGCTTCATGCATCCTCGTACTAAAACTTCTTACTTGAAAAGCACACTAAAAGAAATGTTCGTTTGCCCTAATTATATGCACATTTTAGTTTATAGGGAATTGGGCGTGTGTATCTAAGTGTCTATGTTTTGTTATTTTGCCATTCTTTTTCATATATCAACAACACTGACAATGACCTTGACAATGCTGTTATAAGGGAAGTTTTTTTTCCTTAGTTGTAAATGAAGTTTTTTTCTTAGTTGTATATAATTGTTTATGATTTTGGTTATGCTAATTTTGGCACGCAGATGTTTTGACCATTAAAAAAACAAACTAGTTTGAGATAGACCTTTTAAGAGCAAAAATTTATCCTTTACAATCATGCAATCGCCACATCTCCTTTTCTTAATGCCAATTATTTTACAGAAGCTTTTCACCTTCAAATATTTGTTCAACACAGGAAGCAATGAAATATTCATGAGATGCCTTAATTTTATCATCAATTATCATATTTCAATATTGTGTAGTAACATAATGGAGCAGTCAATTTCCATAGTGAGAATAAATAATCTTATATCTGACCCTGGGGTTAAAAGGAACACAAAGATGGATTTATTGAAAACTTATTGAGATACAGAGACAACTCACAACATGATCAGCCTCATAATACGTAATCACAAAAAAATTCCAAGAAAGAAAAATTTTTGCTTTTGACTGCACTCGCACTGTTTCAATTACCCACTCGGCATTTACTTCTGACTTCTTCATTTTCAGTTACACCAACATTTCCAAGCTTCACCGTTGAAGCTGCAAATTCCCTGAAGAACAAACTTTTATCCTTTGCAAAAGATTCAACAATCCATCTAGTCCTGTAATAACCAAACAATGCTTGATCTGATCCAAACACCCCTTTGCCTTCCATTTTTCGCTTTTAATAGTTATTATCAAAAGTTGAAGAGATTGAGTCTAGCAACTCTCCCGCATTATCATCCTTGTTTGGTTTTGGGCATTTGTTTCTTAGCTTCTCTGCAAATGCTTTGTTCATGCTGGGATCAATGTCATGCACTGAACTGAAGTTGTGAAGTCTTATCAAATGAGTAGTGTGAAAAACCTAGAGTATGGCCACCTGATAAAGCAACCATGGCTTTGACCCTTAAACCTCTTTTGGCAAAGCTTTGAATG
This sequence comes from Omphalea diandra, assembly GCA_949677035.1. Classification (NCBI taxonomy): domain Eukaryota; kingdom Viridiplantae; phylum Streptophyta; class Magnoliopsida; order Malpighiales; family Euphorbiaceae; genus Omphalea; species Omphalea diandra. The sequence continues at coordinate 9,777 of CATIWR010164807.1, read as the reverse complement.
AGTTGTGTCACATTGAAAAATGGAGCTGGTAGATTGATGGTATCATTAGCTTTGGACAGCTTTCCATCCTTTCTTCTCTTCAGTACATTAAACTAAGGTCCTCCAGACTGATTAAAAAGATTGAGATAGAGATGCTACTTATAAATAAAATGGAACTGTATTTGAAACAAGTTTATGTTAAAATATTAGCTGTCATTTTGCATGCGAGTGTTTGTAGAGTAAATGGTGCAATACCATGGCCACTACATCTCTTGCTGCTATAGCTATGATATCTGCACATGAGAGAGTGTGGACAAGCCATTTCAAACTTGGCTTTGGCATCATCATTCACGTAGAAGGATTGAACTGAGATATTGGGAGGCCCATCCTTCTTTGCTTGGTTTCCAGGAGTAGAATCCAGCAAAATCGATGCATTACAATAGATAAGTGCATCATATGCATACTCATTTCTGACATTAGCATGGTCATATGTATGATGAAATTATTTTTTTTTAAACAATGGAATTATGTGGTTCTTAACTTCTTGACGATGGGAAATCAAATTTAATCATGGGAAGTTAAGATGCATATGCGAGGTTAATTATAATATATGCATTTATAACTTTTTATATGCATGTATTTATTAGATTAAGATACAGATATCATAACCTTATGAAACAGTAATGGAAGAACATTCTGAGGATCTGGGACTTTAGGGTCATGCATAGAAGCATTACAAACTGTATCTAAGATTATTTTTTCAGCTTGTGGGCATATGTTTGATCATAGTAATGAGCATCAAGTGTAGCTTTTGAAGGTGAAATAAGTATTATGAGAAGGAAACTTGTTGCAGAAAATGAAATCATGGTTGCAAAAGCAGCCATTTGAATTTTTTTTTATTATTATTATTTTCAAATAAGGAACATGAAAACAAGGAGCGATTATGAACTAGGCGATTGAAGTTGTGCGGTATATATAAACAATCACATTATAACAAACTTCTCAAGATTAGAGCTGCATTTGGCGTGTGCTTTGAGACCAAGTTTCTCCACCTGTGTTACAGTCTATATCTCGTACAACCCAACTAAAGCCATTTGAGTTAAGCTTGCAGTGCCTGTGTCTCGATGTTACTGTTTGATTAGTAGTCTGATGAAAAGGACAAATGTGAGCAAGCAAAATCACAATATTCTTTATCTAAAAAGCGCAAATATACGGTATGATGATGTAAAAAATCATAATACGTCATGTTCTGCGATGGTTGTGTTATGTCTATCAAATTGGTGAATGCAAAAAGCAAAACGATAGAGTTGTTAAGAGATGGAGTACACTTAATTCTGTACTGCATCAAATGAATAAACTGAAAGGAAACTTCCAAGAGGAACAAAAAGTACTGAAAATGGGTTTGCAAGACCATAAATAATTAATAAATAAACAAGTTAAAACAACCACGAAAAGAGAAAAACGGATTGCTTGGTGACTTGATTTACTGTGTCTCTGGTAAGGCAACTAAACCTTTCCTTTGGGTCTTGACTGTATCTATTGAACTCCAGAATTCATCTAGTGTTTTTGGTCCACTTTTTCCTAGTTTAATCGTATACTGATCACCACACAATGGGCTTTACATTCTCATCTTCTGCAGCCTTTGTTCAAAGGATTAATCACGATTTTACCCCTAAAGTTTACTCTAATATGCTATTTCATCTCTCATTTTGCAAAAATAAATTTAATTATTTCTATATTTTTTTTCTCCATTTGATTCAACAGTTCTTCTGTTAAGTTTTATCACTCTCTATTAGTCGATGGCTGAAAGTCAACAAGTTCATTTTAAGAATTTAGAATTCATACTCTTGTTAAAAGTTCTTGTACCTTCTTTTCTGTAATTCTCCAAAACACAAAAAAAACTTTGCAACGCTTCTTTATCCATCATCATGGGTCTCTGCCTCCACCATGATCACTGATAATTTAGCACTATTTGGAGACGATATTTATATGTACAGTTGGTACTTGATTTGTCATCTGTCCCATTCTTCCCTGTCTCTGTTCTCATCATTGGCCTACTTAGCAGTGTGGATCGAAACTCCAACCCGCAGACCCCGTGGATCGACGCTCCAGCCTAGAATTCAAACCACAAGGGTTGATATATGGTAGACTCGATTCTGATTCAGAGAGAGATTGGATTGGGGATGATAGGGTGGGACGGGCCATTTTTGAGATCCAGTTAGGAATGATGGGTCGATAGGGACATCATCATAGAAGCTTCCATTTGATCAATTTTCAACCGTTTCAAGCTTGAAGTAATAGGTAATGAAAGTGGTACTGAGACTACTGGGTTAACTTAATTTTTTTTTTTCTTTTGGTTTTTCATTGAAGAGTGAATTTATTTTTAAGTTCTTTAATTCTTATTTTCCTAGTAAAGAAGAATTGAGAGCATATCTGAGTAAAAAAATACGAGTTTGATGTGTTTTTCAAACAATTATTTGATGCATATTTAATTCGAAAAAAATTCGGTATGTATTCCATATATTAAAAAAAATAGACAAATTGGGTGAAACCTTAAGTGATAAAAATAAATATTTTTAAAAATTAAGTGATAAAAATAAGCTTGCTAGCTTTAGTTAATAAAAGCTTTGCAACTTATTATGTTATTTTACGTTTTTTTTTTTAAAAAAAATATTTTACTTATAGAAAAGAAATTTGATCATTAATAAGATTTTGCAGGATCTTCCAACTGATCATATGTTTTATTAGTTATAGTTTTGACATTACAATATTTTTCTTTCCTTTTTTAAATAATTATTAACTCTAAAACAAAAGAAAATATAGTTGTTTTTATCAACTTCCATACTAGAGAAAATACAAAATGTTAAGATATGAACAACATATGAATTCTCTATTTTCTCTATAATTATATCAAATTTATGATTCTTATATATTTTTAGTGCAAAAATGTTAAATTTAGAGTTTCTATGCTCAATTATAAAGAGTGAAATTTTTATTCTTTTCATACCTGTGCATTGGAACAAATATGATTCATATTTAAAATATGCAAATAATGATATTTGTTTGAACCCATGGATTGACATATATTACATTATAATTTTAAAACCGTATTATATCAATTCTAATTATTGACAAAAAAAAAAAACAACCGGATGAGTAAATGACGACTTTTTTAGCTCATCGAATATTTTTTTTTTCGAAATAAAATATATTACAGTTGTAAGAAACTAATGTTATTTAAATAATAAGTATTTTAATATTTATTATTTAAATTGATAAATGATTCTTAGAAAAAAGAAAAGTTTGACCTTGTGCACCAAGCCGACAGATTCTAACTAGTAATCTCAAGTTTTGAGGGATAGCACAAAATTTTTTTTTTTTTTGGGAGGCATATTATATTCATACTCAATAAAATTATAATTAAATTTAGTTATTATAACAATTTTCTCATGCAAAAAGTATCTTTTTATTTTATTTTCAAATATAAATAATTTATCTTGAAACGACATATGATTATCGTTGTTATCTATAAAAGTACCATTAGGAAGTACTTCCAAATAAGGAAAAACTCATTGGATTTTCGATAGCTCAATTAACAAGATGTTTTTATATATTAAGTCGTACCATCTTCGTCTCATCTCCAAACACATAGGTGGTCAACGTGTCAAGCACCACCCACGAAACAGCCGAGCCGGGAATGCGTGTCAGCGATGAGTAAAAAACCCTGGGCCGGTGGGGGACCAGTTCTCCAACAAAAGGAAAACTGTGCGGGCCTGCGTTCCTAGTACACGTGTACTGATCACGTGACAAAAGCTGCAGCTCCCGATTAAACCACTTGTCTCGGTCCACCACGGCTTTTCTTGTTGACCCACAAGAATCAACGCAGACCGCATAGCTCAAATACCTCTAAATAAAATAATAACAATAATACTAATAAAAAAAGGCACCTCACCTTGCACGTGCAAAGGCAAATCTCACGTGCCCCACAAAACTTAACAAAATTATCAATCCATTTTATGCAGACAATAATAAGCGTTAGAAATAGAAGAATCTGAGGGAGGAATCCATCAAAGCCCACGTTAGCAAAACAAAAAACATAACAATAATTTGTTCTGTTCTCATAGCCATTATAATTACAAAAAAAAAAAGGAAAAAAAATAAAAAAAAAAAACCCTACGCTGCTTTACTCATTCAAGGCTTGGAGGATGAAGAGTGTTGAGTAGGAGGATGACCCAAGAATTGAAGCTCCTTCTTATCATAAATCTCCAAAGAAAAATCCCTAAGCATCTGGGCACCATTACTAATGTTATTACTAGTACTAGTATTAGCCCGATCACCAGCGCTGCTAGTTGTGCTACTACTACTTGTCCCCGAAGTTGAACTGATTGACCCCATAGTAGAAGAACGGTCACCTGATCCCACTGAATTCGGAACCCCCTCACTACCACCCATTCCGAATTGGACCCCAGGTTGCATACCCGACACAAAACTAGATATGGGCCTTGCCCCCCCAACATTAAAAAACGCAGGGATTGCCCACAATTGCGGCTGATTGGAACCACCCCCAGATTGCGGCAATATAGAAGTCCCCATAGGCCAAAACGGCACCAACCCTTGCACATTAGCCCCTCCAGAACTCGGTAACATTGATGTTGCTGTGTTCATAGGGGAAATAGGAGCCAAACCCGAAGACACAGAACTCTGCTGCTCACTAACATCCACGAAATCGCTATTAGACGGTCTCTTGCGCCTCTTCTTGGACAGTAAGTCATCGCCGGCGGATCTAGCTGAGGAAGTAGTTGGGATCTTGAGGGTTCCGTTGATGGAGACGGCGATGGCAGGTACGGTTCCTGTACCGGTAGCTTCAATAATAGCTGGCTCCGCCTGTTCAAGAAGCCATCGGATGGTTTCGCCGTCTGATTTGTGGCCCAGTTCGCGTGTTAGCTGGAAAATCCTGGCCGCGCAGATGGCGGGCATGCGGATCCTACGCCCGCGACCCTCTACCTTGGTGTGTCGGTCCTTTGATGGTCTTTTCTTGGTCGGTTTTGGTAAAAGGCCAATCGGAAGGGAGTTGCCATTGTTGTTGTTAAATAGATGGGCATCTGAGTCTGCTAGGTGTTCTTCTTTAAGCAGGGTGGTAGAAGCGGGTCCGCGTTCGCCTTCCGGGTCGGGAGGGTCCGCCATGGATGAATTTGGGGTTATGCTTTGTTCTTTGTCGATTTCTTCTATCGTGTGGTGGCGGTGATGGTGATTTGAATCCATATCGGAGATCATAACAAACTAAATACACAAAACAAACAATTAAAACCCCGAGCACAAGGGTTAAGTTGAGTGCGAATAGGATATATTTTAAAAAATAAAACACACAAAAACAGGAAAATTAAAATAATTAACAGGAAAGAATTAAACTAAAAGGAGAGAAAAGAACGAACCCTAGAAAAGTAAAATGAAAAAGCAGCCCCCACTTATCCTTCGCGAGAAGGGGGACCCTCGAAACCACTATTTATTTTTAGGCAAAAAAGAATCGACGGATCGGAGGATTTCTTATTACTCTTGGCTTCTCTGGATTTTGACACGTATATTTGTTGGATTGGATTCAGGGAGGGTAAGTCTTGTGAATTATTTGGCTTAACGCCTCAGGTGTGGTGAAATGATGGCGACCAATGGTATGGAGACAACTCATCACTGATGAGGAACTAAACGGCTGTTACGTTGAGTCAATCTGGAATTAAACCAGGATGACCAAAATCCAACATCGCACTAAATTCTCGCAACGTTTGTAAATTTATATTTTAATTAATAATAAAACAATAATTATGATATATTTTAATAAATCAAAGTTAATTATTTATTATACTTCTTTATGTGAATTGCTAGTTTAAGTCATATTTATGATTGGTATTTATTATACTGAAACTTTAAGTATTGACATAAAGATTTAATTTTTTTAGTGATATTATTGATAAAATTTTTATGATATTATAAAATAATAGCTAACAAAATTTCTTTGATATATCTATAAAGTATAAGATTGTGATTATTAAATTATCACATAAAAAACTCTTAAATTTTTAATCCCTTTTTTTGTTAAATGCCTAAGGTTTTTACAAAAATTTTGTACAAGCAAACTTATTAGACAGTAAAAAATAAGTTTAATTTATTGACTAACTAACATTTTTCTTTCAAAAGAATTGTTCTATATATATGTGCCTTTTTACTTCTACAACTGATGTTTACACAGTAATATCTTTGCATTATAAATAGGGTGAGCCAAGTGAATAGAAAAATATTTCAATGCCATTAGAGATCATGGATATGCGATGTTGCAAAAGAAAGTTGATGGACCACTAATGAGCGAGAGCGAGAGGAAAAAGAAACTTTGATATTCATTCAAAATCTAACTGACCCTTTATTTAAAACAAACGTAAGGACTGGGTTCAAGAGATAAAATGAACTCAACAAAAGTTAAATAAAACTACATAAACATAACAATTTGGTCCTACAAGAAAAGCTAGCAAATAGCTTCAACAGTCCGCCTGTAAGTATCAGCTTTGCAATGTAGAGATCCAAATGTATCTTCAGAGAAACTTTCATTGCCAAGACAAGCCTGCAAATCAACCCAAAATCATTTTATCAGTACTATAACAAGTATTTGTCTCAATAGTAGAAAGCTTTTTAAAATCTTCGATTAAACAAAATAGAAAAACCAACCTGTTCCACAATTGATTGAGCATTCTTAGAATGACATCTGCCTAAACTGAAAGATCCACATCTACCCTCAGGTAAACCAAAGCTAGCAAATGTGATGCGAGAAATTTTCCCTCCTTGGCAAGATAACTCCAAAGTTTTTCCTTCATAAGCATGTCCACAAATCTTTCCAACAGAAATAGTTTGAATGCTAACCAACTCTGGAGTACCCCCTAATTCTTTGAACAAAGCTAGCTCATTATTGTCTGGCTTTAGCCAATCTCTAGGAATGTGATAGTATCTTTGACTGGGCTTTCCACAACCAGTGTTGCATTTGTTTGGACCATATTCGCCCCTATGGTCACAATATATGTCAAAACCTTCCTCTGATGCATGGTACTGAGTCCAATAGCTTCCAATGTTACGCCCATCAATCCAAGCTACACCCTTCCCCAATCCAAATAAGTCCACCACCACGGGTTGTGATCCCATTGGAGCAGGGAATGTTGTCTAGAAATCAATAAAAGAAAGAATCATTAATTGACCACATAAATTAGTGGTTAGGTGTCGATCCATAACATTATCGATATAGATATATACACCATACCTTGTACCAAATGAAGGGACGATTATCGATATAACAAGGGTGAGCATGACGAGATTTCGATACAAAAGACTATCTATGCCACTTAGTCCATTTTTGTAAACCCATCTATTCTTTGAAATATCTTTCGTTATTTCTACGCGATTCCCTCTTTTACTTCTTGCTACCAGTTTGACAGGACCATTAATCCCAACCTCAGCATCTTCAAAATGAGGACCATAGTTCTGTCCAAAAACCAAAAGAAAAATCGTGAATATAAAAAAAAATGCTCATAATTTTTGAGGGGCACATGAAACTTACAGGCAATCCAACAGTCGCACTAACAAAAAGAGATTTTATTAATCCCATTTCTCAATTTAATTTTCTTCTCGAAATTGAATTTCTATCCCCGAATGAGATCCTAAAGCGCAATTTAATTTGGCAAATTAATAAAATAACAGAGAGAAAACTTTAGGATACTAGTACTTTATAGGATCTAAAGGAGTTAATTACCTAAGTATACTCCATTTGCAAAAGAATGAAGAACATGTCCATTGGTGTGGACATTGAGGAATGTGTCCTTGTCCTTGCCCCATAGAGGATCGGAGGCATTGTGATCATAACTATATAGTAAAATAGAATTAGAATATAAATATGACTATTACTGTACATAATACTATAAAATATAAAAGAATAATAATTAAAAATGAGAAATAACTTACATGGTCATAACCCACAAATAATCTGTAGAACCATTAGTAAGCACTTTTTTATCCAACAGATTATTGTCAACCCTCGATAAATATCTAAAAGACCCATCCGAATTAACGTAACGCATTTTCTCGACGCTCCATTGCCATTCCAATCTGTAAGGGTCCTCATAGTCATCAGCCTCATTTGGCTTTGCCTCCATAATAGCTGTTGGGGCATTAACCTTATACTTGCCAAATTAAATTAATCATAGCAAATGTTACTATAACTAAAAATCAACATTAACCAAATATTCTATACTTATATATCTGTAATACTCACTTTGGCAGTGTTGAAAACTTCTGTGTAGCAGTCAGGAAGGAGACTAAGAGACCAAGCAGGAAGGAAATAGACAGTTCCTTCAAACCTCAATGTCTGATCATTATACTCGTCTGTATTTGAGAAGAAGCAACTTCTCTTTCCTTGATAAGAGAACATAGTAACCAAAAGAAAAAAAAATTATTGTTTTTATTAGCAAGTATAATGTTGCTGTTGTTATTATTATTATTATTATTATAAAAATAAGAGTAAATAGAGACTTACCCATTGACCACTCTGATAATCTGTAGATGATCTATCGCCGTAAGTGAGAGTTTCCTCCATTTGATATAATGCCCGATGAAGGTCCCCAAGATGGCCCCATTTGGGTTGGCCGAGATTACCTATTAATTAACATTTTTATGAGAAAAATTAACTAATTGAAATTTTTTTAAAAAACAACTAATAATTTAAGTTAATTTGCAAATATTTTTCTCACCATATTCATGAAGTGGTGCGTCATAATCATGAGAAGCAGTAATGTATGGACCACCAGGTGTCCTGTCAAAATTGGTACCACCATGATATTGAAATAACAACATGATACTGAAATTTTTTAAAAAAAATCAATTAATTTTCTTTGGATTTTTTTAAAAAAATATGTATATAAAGTAATTAAATTAAACAGCCCAAAGAAAATAATAACAAACCAGCCAGTCCAGTTTTCAGTCCAGATCTTGGGAATATTCCTATTCTGATGGTTCCATTGGTCACAGTAATAACCATTGCATGCACTAAGCCGTACAATAAAAATATTATACATGTTAGTTAATAATCAAAAGCAAGAATAAAAGAATTACATGGGAAATATAATTTAATAAAAGATTAAAAATTATACCATTGGCCATGGGGCATTATCTTGTTGGCACATGATCCAGGGGTACCAACTTTATAGCCTTGAGCAAGACCAACACGACACCATTTGAGATATTCATATCCATCATTACCATAAGCCCATTCAACATTTCCATATTCATTTTCAATCTTTTATATTTCACAAAAAAAAATAATTAATAATTCAGATTAGGAAAACTTTTAAACAATTTTTATTTAAATTTAATAAAGCCATTTATAGTACCGAGCATAAAATTAAACCTGAGAAAGGATAATTGGACCCCCTTGTGATGCAAAAAGATTCTCACGTTTCATCATGTCCACAATCAATGTTTTGAAAGTTTGCATCTCGTGCTACAATTGGATTACAATAAAATTAGAATTTTTTTTGAAAACCAAAAAAAAAAAAAAAAGAGAGAGAGAGATTATTATAATATTAACTTATACACTTCGTTATTAGTTCTGAATGAAACGGCTGGCATGTTTTTCAACCAGACTGGAAACCCACTGAAATTGAAAATTTGCAAAAATAAATTAATAAAAAAAGTTAAATTCTGTGCAACCATGCAAGTATTAATTTTATTATTATTTTTTAAAAAAACTATATAATTATCCATAATTTCATC
>CATIWR010164779.1:0-14952 GCA_949677035.1 Omphalea diandra | reverse complement strand
TTTTTTTTTGAAATAAGACTAAATAGAACTGATTTTTTTATCAAATTTATATCGATCATTTGTCTTTTAGTTTTAATTTTGATTGAGGAATAATAATTCATTTTAATTTTAATTTTTTACAAAAAAAATTAGATCAAAATCGAAATACTCAACCCTACTTAAAATCGTAAACATGCATACAAAACAAGAGAATTGAGTGTCAAATTTGGATAAAAAAGCTTAAACAAATCAAGGATTCTAGAATAGAGGAATATTCTTATTTTCCTTTTTTTTTCTTCGGGTTGAAAACTCTTAAAATCATAAATTATTTAAGTTGAAAATCCTAAGCCATTGATATGAGAATATATTAAACTATGCCATTGTCTTTTCTTGTTGACATTGACTGCTATTACCATTGAATGTGTAAAAAAAACGTTTATTATAGAATCCATCTACTAGTTATTTTTTACCTTTTCCAGTGAGATTTCGATTAAGATTCCAATTTATATCTTTATAATGTTAAAAGACAACTTCAGGTACTATCAAAGCCATCAGTATAATTATATATAAATGCTTCTTATATGAATTAAAAATTTTATTTAAATTTATTTTAAAGATGATTTAATTCCAGTTGAATTCAAAACAAATTCGAATTAATGTGAAAGTTTTAGGATCGAACGAATCCAGTTTACTAACTTGTTCTAAATTGACTCAATTTTAATATGATTAAAAATAATCTAATTTTGATCTAAATTACTAAAAATAATTTAAAATTTTTTAAAATAAAATAATTTTTTTATTTATTTAAAATTCAAAATTAATTATGAGTGATTTAAAATCTTTCCTACATTTTAACTTAATAATCTAACATGATTGATATGCCTGGAATGACTAAACTCAAATTTAACCCTAATTAAGCTCAACTTAAAAATTAAATTTACCCAAAACTATCCGATTCCACCCATTACCATATTTAAGTGCAACATACAATAAGTTAAATTTCAACTCAATATCCAAACCTAAATTCATACTAAAATCAAATAACTCAATTCTAAATCTATTTCAAGTATACAAAAATATATCTTACAATTAAAGGTGGTAAGTTTTTATTTGATATAAAAATCTAATTCGAGCTCGTTTAGCAAAAGGTGGTTTGAACCCAAACAAACTCGAAATGATCCAAATCTAAAATAATTAAAATTTTTTGGGTTGAATAAAGTCAACTTGATGGATCATATTAAATTGACTCGAAATGGTTCAACGTGTAATCTGACTTAATTAATTTAGTGACAATATAAAAAGGATAAATTTTATTATTAAATATATAAGATATAATAATTAAAGTAAAAAAGAAAAATTTTATTTTTTAAAATGATTAGATTATTTAAAATATAATAACATTTTTGTATTCTAGTAAATTTATTTTTAATTTTACTGTACTTTTTCATATGTCTAAATTACAATTTCTTATTTAATGTGACAAGTTATTTAGTAAAAATAAAAGTTATTTATTATAATAAAATAATTTTATCATAATTTTTTAAATAATTTAATACAGTGATAAAGAAATTACTATAACAATATTACTTTTTCTTATATATATAATATATGGGCACTAAAAATTTAGCATCATGATATCCTGACAAAATATTATAAGGAAAGAGTTTATATTTTTACCATAATTTCTTAAATAATTTAATACATAAAAATTATTATAAATTTACTTATTCTTGATAATAATTATGATAATTTTATTTTTATCACAATAAAATCACATATTAAGATAAAATTAGTTTTATCATACATTTTCATTATAATATACAAAATTCTTATAATAAGTAGTTTGCTACCATTAAGCACTACATGCTTGTTTATGAATCAGTTTAAAGTATGATATAGATTTAAATGTTATTTTATATGAATTTATTTTAATTATTTATTTTCATTATATATATAGTACTTCACTTGCTTAAAAATAAATTATATTTAATTTATTAAGTATTTAAATAAACATAATAAATTTTAATCAAGTCATGTAAAATTTATCTGATTAAAATAATTTTCTAAAGAAAATTACTATTTTTTAAAAAAATTATAAAAAAATATTATATAAATAATAAAAAATATAAATAAATATTTAAAAATTAAACGTTTTAGCCTGCCCTACTGCTTCAAGAAAAAGCATTACAGGCACTTAGAATCATCAGCCTTTGTATTCTTTATTGAGACACCAATTTCTCTATGGTCGTAATGAAATGCGTTCCCTTCAGCATCTCATCAGCAAGGTTGTATCCTTTTATCTGTTTGTTTTTCTAAGATAAACAAAATCAAAACATCACACCACAAGTGAGACATATATAAAATAGAAAAAAAGAAAAGCACTTTGCAGCCAAGTTCAAATTGGATTCCCTCAGTACTGCTTCTACCAATACAAAACAAGTAAAGAAAACAGCTTTTTTATGTACATTAACCCCCACTTAAGTATGTCTACATATATCTTATTTTTCCCCACTACATTAAGACTAATTATATCACATACATCAAAACCATTACAGCTCAACCATGCTTCACGATTACATTCCAACTTTTACCAATCCCACGAAAAAAAAAAAAAAGAGACAACATCTCAGAGATGCGCATTGAATCATTTGGGAAAATGGCATTTGAATCAGCTTTCACCGAGCCAAACTCATGGTAAGCAGAGACAACATCTCAGAGATGCGCATTGAAGCTACTTAATAGAGCTTGATTCTAGTCTGTATAGGGCTTCGACAAATGGGGCATAACTGGAGGTCTTCTCCACACTCACAACAAGTCTGCAATACACAGGTGTCAGCGTCAGCGTCAGATTTTTGTCATGAACTTGACACCATTTCTAAAACAGAAATATAGAAAATGCTTTACCTGATGCCCACAACCAAAAGCCATGTCCTTCCGACTACTAAGACAAATGGGGCAAATCTGTCAAGAGTGTCAAAAAAGGTAGGGTTAATATTCTTTAAAGATCAAATTACAATAGAGGTGGTGCAGGTGATAATGTCGAGATCAACCGTGCCAGCAAGAGTGAAATGTTTGTTGACGCACCAAGAGAGTGGCAGTTTTAAAAGAACAAGACGAAACAATTTACTGATGAATTTAAATGGACTCTATTTCTTTTGAGCAACAGTTTTTTACCTGATTATAAGTAGAACTTGAATGTGGAGCTGAGTTGACCGGTGTATCATATCCACTCACAGGAGAGTCATATCCAGAATAAGAAGGTAGTGATGTATCATGTCCAGAATAAGAAGGTATAGATTTATCATATCCAGAATATGAAGGCACCCGTTGCTGAAAGCTACTTGAGCGGGAAGGTTTTAAGCTGTTGCTGAAAGAAGGTGCTCCATGAAGAGGTGGGGGCAAAGGAACCCTTTCTGGAGCTTTCCTTGTCCGCTGACTGCTTTACCAATGGAAACAAAGCAATTTAAGTTATAAAATTTTTATAAGACACCAAAGGTTTAATAAGCAAATTCTTGACATTATAGAACTTTATAATCACCCCAATATGCCAAGCTCAATAGTTGCTTTGTACTGAGCAGGTATTTCCATCAATGATGCAAGAGCAAACTCTGTCTCTTTTCTGGATTGGTTGACGTTTTTTGTAATTATTTCTGTGAAATTCACAAACTAAGGGGGAAAAAAAAAACAGTTGTTTCAATTAAGTATATTTGAAGGTGAGAGCATATAGGAACTTAAAATACTTCAAGGATATGATAGAACAGCTGCTTACCTGGAAGTTATCGAAGGCTCGAGCAGGGATGTTATCATCAAATTCTCTCATCATGTCCCAAGGCCCATCACCAACCCCAACTAAGATTATTGACAAAGGGTAATCACTGCAATGAGACAAGCATATAAGCAAGTGGACAGGAAATCCAAGGAACTAGATTTTGAAAATATAATATCAATCTTGCTTTTACTCTTGTTTCAATGTTTCAACCTTTTTTCCTTTCAATTTTTCTTGGTTACCTTGCTCTTACGATAGCATCAATTGTCCTCCTTTCCTGTGGACTGAGCTGACCATGCTGCGTATCAACACTCCTCGTCACCTATCATGATAAGCAGTTTCTGTCAGGTAGAACAATAGAATATAATGTTCAACAAGCCAAGGACTTAAAAGAATTGTCTATCATGAAAAATAGGGTATCTGATTTGACATGTGAGGGCAGAAGCAGGAATTTTCAACTGCTTAAACTGAATGCTAACTAAAACTGCTGTGCATGTGTATGTATTGCATTGCACTACCAGTGACAATCACTAGACAAATCAAAATAACAGCAACTTCGTGTAACAATTGACAACCAGCATTTCCCACTTCCAAGAGTTACCATTTCTTCAACTAATTTACAGAGAGAAATAGAGAAGGTTCAGTTGAGTTTGGTTGTCGAGAAGCAGTCCTTCCACAACAGAAAAGAGACATGCTGCTTTGGAAAACTTTTCTATTTCTAGTCTCCTTTTATTCCTTTCAACATTATTACATATCATGATATCAATACTTCTGCAGCACATTTTCAATTTTGATTCGATTATTTAGTGGGGTTTCAGGAACAAGGGTTGTCTAGTCTTTACAACCCTGGAAATGATTTCTTCGTGAGTTATTGAAAGCAGCCCATTCTCTCCTGTAAGGAATACAAACTTACTGAGTGGGAATGAAGACATCATGTAATACTTCATCTACCATAACGCCTAGAACCATCTATAATAAAGGTAACTAATTACAACTCTAAGACACTGAGTCCTGATTTATACTAAAGAAAAGCTCCAACTTAATCGTGAATTACCTGTCCATCAGCAATTATCACCAGAACATGGTATTGCCCGCCACTTTGCTCCACGATAGTAATGGCCATCTCAATAACGGGCGCAAAAGAAGTCGGTCCTGTCATACAGAACATAAATGGCATGCCTTAGAACCAGGGGGTAGATATTACTAGTGCTACGACATAAATAAAATAAATTAATGGAATAAATAGAAGCCATACCTGCAAGTCGAAGGTGGGGAACAATTTCTCTGTACCGCATCAGCACTTCCTCAAATCCATTGCAGAATCTTTCATTTTCATAGAAACTGAAAACATCTTGATCATGTGTCAATGCTGCAAAATACAAGAGATAAATAAGATCTCTATGTTCCAAATATCAATTCCACATGGAACAGCAAAGAGAATGCTCCAGAAGAACCTACTATCTCCAAATCCAAAACAGGGAATTAAGTTGTCTTCATCAAATGCAGATAAAGTCCTGCCGATGATTGATATTGCCTGTTCATAAGGATTTTGCCCATTGCCAATGTGATGTAAGCTTCTCTGATTGAATGATCTTAAGCCTGTCCACTCATTGCTTTTTGTGAAATCAATGCCAACAATGAGATTAGAAGACTCTAGGCCAGATTGAGCAAGAGCTGCAGTAACCTGTAGTCAATGATCTCCATCATTACTATCACAAGTTCAAACTTAAATTATACAACACAGAGACACTTTGCCATCAGCAAACTTTTACAATAAAGCAATAGAAAATTCTCAATAACCAAAATAAGCCAAAAAAAAAAGACTAAGGAAGGTGCAGAGAGAACCAGATGTGTATAAAATTTAATAAAACAAAAAGAGATATCATAGATTTGAATTTAATAATCAGTTCACCATATATTTGATAAAGCTGCTGCAGGAAATCCTCAAGATTTAAAGTTATTAATTCTTTCTAAGCTCCTGATCTCCTGAAGTTGGAAATGTTAATAAGAGATACCTTCATCTAAAGGCTCCCACAAACAATATTTTAAAATAGTATGCTTTGGAAATGTAGGTGAATATGAATTTGCACTAATAATAATACTTAATGTCCATTCATTTCAAATCCTCATCAATATAAATGGACCCTAACATGATATCACTGCCAGTTAACTTAATCATCAGAAATCATAAAAACACCATTTCAACCATAAAATTTGATCTCATATTTTAATTGCAATTTTTGGGCCAAAAGAAAAAGAAACCTTAGCGAATGTATTCACATTCTATAGCCATCCATACTTCTATACGTGTGAATAATAATTTTAATTTTGTAGACGTTTCAACATAGTCATGTCAGACCCAAAAGTTTACATCCTTTTCAATGATATCCTCAATAATCATCAAAAAGCGAGAGTCATGAATTCCCATTCAAGGTCTGGGAGCCATTAGCAACTTCTCAACTCTCAAAAAAGTTGGAAATTTCAATTACTTCCACTCCCATCAACTGAAATATCTCCCGAAGCCGTTTTTTGGCAGCTGAATGAGTCACCAAGGGTTGACTTATTCTTTTGTCACAAACAATCCAATCAGACGATTCACCCAATAAAAGGTCACATAGTTATGCTTAGCATCCAAGATTTCCAAGTCAACACAGTAAACATCTATAATCATGCTCACAAATTTAAAATTTCCATTGAAGTTTGAATTACCTCTGCGCTCACTGCCTCTCTGATGAGCAAGTACTGGTAATTACCCTTCTTGCAACTGTCTAATCCCAAGAAACGGTGAACGTTACAATACCTCATGCGGTATTGTATTATGATGTTGTAATTAGTATAATTTTCAATATTTAGATAATAATTTTATTAGTGTGTATAATTATTTATCATTTTGGATAATTTTTATTTTCAACAAAATTATCATAAGTAATTAATAATTACACAAATAATTTAAAATCTTATACAATGAACCATGCCGCTGTAGAATTCACCTAGACCTTTGATATAAATCCCACACCCTCGGTCTTCCATTTATTAGAGCTCTCAAGTCTAATTGCATATAAAAAGGTCAAATCATATAAAACAGAAGAAAATCATAAATTTACTCAAGAATTATGTCCAACCTGATCCAAGGTCTTGTAATCATCAGCAATCCTGGAGTACTTCCTATCCAACCTCTTCTGAGGCCTTTCTGGTTCATAACTATAAGAAGACGCAGATGCCTGCGGATGCTGAGGGGCGTAATACGGGTCTTGATGAGAACATGGATACGGTTGTGATGATGCTTGAGGATACCCATAATTGCTCCGTGATGATGACGAATTTGCCAAATCATAAAATGAAATTTGTCTACTACCAGACCCTTTTGAGCTACCAGACCCTTTTGAGCTGCCAGACCCTTTTGAGCTATTCCCCCCCATCAGCCAAAGAACTCTTCAAGATTTGAATACTAGAGAAGAAATTTGTCTACTACCAGACCCTTTTGAGCTGCCAGACCCTTTTGAGCTATTCCCCCCCATCAGCCAAAGAACTCTTCAAGATTTGAATACTAGAGAAGAAAAAACTGAAACTTGCAATAAAAAGGAAATAATTGAAAAAATGCAAAAGATCTTGAAGTTTATAATAAAATTAGCTCTGGTTTTTGCCATTCAAATGCATATAGTCAAGATAAGTACAGCGCAGTCAAGAGCTTAATCATTTGCCTCTGGTAATGGCAGAAATTCTTTGGCCAACGACCTTGTGGTGGTTGGATCTTTTTTTAAGATAAATACAGATAGTTTACTGTATTGTTCTAATCAATCATTAATGTCTTTATAGCTGTAATTAATAAACAATGCCCTGTATCAACAAAAAAAAAAAAAAATCTCCATTTTCTAAGTCGTCCTAATCACATTAGGCAGCATTAACTACACAACAGTGCTAAAAAAAAAAAAATTTTTTTCTAAACTTCTGATTTCAAGAAATATCGCTAGTTTGTATTTATTGTTACAGTTGGCGCAAACAAAAAAAAAAATGGTCAATGTACATACTGCAATCATAAATTTTTTATTATAGTTTTAATATTGATTCTTATATATTAATTGACTATGTAATAACTTTTTTCCTATTTGAAAAAATAATTTTTGATATAAAATGTGTATTATATTAAAACTATTATTTTATTTTAAATTAATTTTAATTATAGTAAATTTTTAAAAAATAATATAATGATCTAAAAAATAATAAAAAAATATAATTATTTGGCACCAAATAAAAATCAATAAAATTATTTGTTTCATATAATTAAGATATTCTTCAAAGTGTTCGGGGTAATTTTAACCAAATCAAAATTTTGTTTTGAATTATTTTTAATCAAATTATATAATTTTTATTTTCATAAAATAATATCATTTATTCAATTTAATAACTATATAATATTTAAAAATCTAAAATATTAATATTAAAAAATTATGATTAAACATAATCCAATAATTTAAATAATTCAACTCACTATTTGGATCTCTTCCACATGACTTTGAAATTATTTTGATTTCATAGAATTATTCTAAATAAAACTCTTCAAAAATATTATTGTAAAATCTTAAAAAATTATAATTACTGCACAAAATAAATCATTAGTATATTAAACCTAATAGTTACCACTTTTATTTATCAAATGTAAAGCAATACCCACATAAACGAAGAAAATATTCACAAAGAGAAAAAATTCATAAAGGATAATAAATTATCCACAAATGAGAATAAAATAGTCACAAAAAAGTATAAAATTTTACATAATAAGAAAAATAAAAAAGTAAGACAAATCCACCAATAAAATGAAAGATTTAGATTTATTAAAAATAATAAGTAATAAAAAGAAAAAAAAAAAGAGTTACAATTGATTCTAATAAAAAAACTAAGTTGATAAAGAAAGAGAAACACTATTGTGAATCTCAAAATGATTATCCAGAGTTAAATAAATACAAATAAAAAAAACAAATCAGATCAAAATAAAATCAATATATTGCTTTTCACTCAAAAATCATATATTGATTTGGTTTAAGTCATTTTTATTTGAGGTAAATTAAACAATTCATATCAATAATTGTGATTTATTTATGTGATCAAATGGTAAATTTTTTTTTATTTTTTTTTTTTTGGGAGGGATTGAGGTCTGGTAGAGTGCATTTGAGCTAATGGTTTGGCGGTTGGGTGAGAAAAAGGAATGGCACTGACACGTGTGAACATGATGTATTTTTAACAATAAAATTGTGGAGAAAGAGATACTGCGTGCCTCAATGGGTCTTGTCTTCGTGGAATATTTGCATTTCTTATTTCTAAATTCTTCATTTTTTTTATACGTCTTATTTTGCCCTCAATCTGGTTTGGTTACAACTAGTGGTAATTTCACACATTTATTAGTGTATTATAATAATAAATTTTTAATTATAGTTTCAATATAAAATTTATATTATGTTAAAATCATTATTTTTATTTTAAATTAATTTTAATTATATTAAAATTTTAAAAATAAGATATAATTTATAAATTATATTAGAAGCTGAAAAAATTTAAATTCAAATGAATTTATCATTATATCGTACCTTACTCTTATTTAATATAAATATAATTATTCTAATAATTAATGTATATATTTAATATAATTTTTTTTTATATAAGTGGTATTTAGTTTTGTAAAAACATAAGAAAAAAAAGAAATCCACTACCAGAAAAATAACTCATAACAAATAAGTTGAATCATTTTGGGGTGAATTATTTCAAATTCAATTAATTTTGAGTTTTGCCTTTATCAAATAGATTTTAATCGAGTCACTTTGAATTAGAAACTGAGTCAATTCAAGATGCGAGTAATATTAGATCAATGAGTTAAGAAATAAAAAAAATTGAATTAAGTCTTTTAATTTTGACTTTTAAAAGATTATAAATATTATTTTAAATGATATAAATCAAATCGAGATTAAATCAATTTCACTAACCATAAATCATCATATCGAGTCAATTTTAAATCGAATTAATTCCAGCATGATCATTTTCTGAAAGTCAAATTATAAATCATCACTTCTATATGAAAATGTGATATTCAAGGATAGAAGGACACTAGTTAAACTCTATTGTAATTTTCAATTATATATATATATATATTAAAGAGAAAGAGACCAAAAGCATAAGAAAAAGTGTGTGCTCCTTGTTTAAAATTACTTTCATAAATAATAATAACTCGACACATCAATCATTTAAAATTTTTTAAAGAGAAAGAGACCAAAAGCAGAAAAAAAAATTTATGCTCTATTTAAAACATCACTTTCATAAATAATAATAATTTGGCACATCAACCATTTAAAATTTTTTAAAAAGAAAGGGACCAAAAGCATAAATAAAAAAAAATTTATGCTCTGTGTTTAAAATATTACTTTCATACATAATAATAACTCGATATATCAATAATTTAAATTTTTTAAAAGTTGAATTTATCTACATGATTAAATTACTAGATTGTTATGGTGTATATATATGAACTAGACACTTTATTCCTTTTAGCTAACTTTTGAGAATTATTATCAAAAATAAAATTTACACTTTATATTACGCTATCAACCATAAACTAACCTATCAAATAAGAGGATACAAAATAGCAATAACACATACTAAAATGAAGATTAACAAACTTTCAAGAACATTCAATAAAAATAAATTAAAAAAGGTCAAATTTATTAAAGATAAATTAGAGTATTATTAGATCATGAATTAAAAATAATACTGTCATCAATCTAAGGAAATATTAATAATGACTTTTAAAGAAAGAAAAAGGAAAAAAAATTGAAAATTTGAAATTTTTCTAGAGATAAAGAATAGTCTCTCAGCAAATTCGAGCCCTTAAAAAACATGTATCTATGTGTAATTCTTGATTCGGATTGTACTTGTTATAATAAAATATTTTAACTCTTTTTAATTTGAATTGTAATTACTACTATACTTTGTAACTCTTATAAATTTCTCATTTTTAAATGAAATCTCTATTTCATTTTTTTTAGGAAAAATTTATATTTCATGTTAAAAATATATATATATATATATGTCTTGCGTACTTTAAATTATTACAATAGAGTGTGAAAATTTTTATTATGATAAATAATAATTTGGTAATCTCAAAAACTATGGGAGGATGGCGACTCAGTTGGCTTTTTTTTTTTTTTTTAATATATCACATCAAAATTAGGTGTGAAATTGATGTGAGAAAGATAAGCCAGACAAAAAATAAAATAAAATTGCAATAGGTACAGCTCATGTATGTCTACTGTTTTTTGGTCTCCACAAGAAACTCCACTCAACATTAAAAAAACATTGTGGAAGGCCCATCGAAGCTCATTAATATCCTACATAACAAATCTTGAAAAAAATAGAAAAAATGAGTTTTTATTTTTTAAGTTTTGAAGTTTAATTTTATATCAAAATTAAATAACGTGTCCTTACTATCATATAACATATATTATTATTGTCATAAGACACATCATTCAATTTTAATCAATCTTATGAATACATAACTAATCTATAAAGAAATAGAAAAATTCAATTTTTTTAAGTTTTGATGTTTAATTTTATATCAAAATTGAAGAACATATCATTACTATCATATGACACGTATCATTATTGTCATATGACATATCGTTCAATTTTGATAAGCCTTATGAATCGGATACAATTACAAAAAAGTTTGTAAATTTAATAAAAATTTTAAATAAAATGAAATTTTAATTTGGGCTTTACGGCTATAATAATATATTATTTAAAATGTATTTAAAAATATTAATAAAACAAAATATTCATATAAAATATATTCAAAATTCTTAAAAAATAATATTATTTTTAAAATAGATAAATATAAAAAACCATTTGTTGATAATGCATTTTTAATTACTTATTTTATAGTTTTTTTAAAGATTCTTTATTTTCAGTAAATTCAATAATTTTATATAGAAATTATAATTATTTATATGTCAAACAGTTAGTTTGATAAATGTTAAATTTTTATTTCAAATAAATAGTTAACAGACAAATATCAATCACTCGTATTAAATTCAATACAAGATTAGATTAATTATATGTATACTAATTGATTAATAATAAAAATATCTAAACTTCTCATATACGTGCAAAAATCACCGTTCAACTTAGTGAATCAATGAAAGAACAAAATTCAAGGTTCATCTCTTAATTATATTAGTGGGAGTTAATTACTATAAACTTCTAGTGTTTTGCTATATTTAACTAAGTTATTTTTAAAATTTTAATATTATGTGATTTAGTTCATCACATTTTTTTCATTATATTACCATCATATTTTTTTGTTAAAAATCTTATGGTTTTTTTTACTATGGCCCAATGATTTACTATATTTAATTAATTTATCTCTCATTTGTCGATAACGTATAAAAATCATTCCTATCACTTGATTTATTACACTATTAGATTCTAAAATTATTTTAAATTTAATATTTTTTTATGAAAATTATTTAAAAGCCCATAAATACCCTTAACATTATATTAATTTTCTAATTTTATTATCTTGATCAATCTTGTTAAATTTTTTATTAGTTTTGAAATTAAAAAACTAAATAAATTAGCTATAATCTTAATAAAACACACATTAATTAAGATTATAATTAAAATTATAAAATATTAAAGTATAGGTATTTTGAGGTGTAAGTGAGTGAAGGATGGCGTCAAAGATTTTTTTGAACGTGAGTATATACGTAAAAGAAAGTGAGAGTATTTATAAAGTATTTAATTATATTTTTAATTAATTTTATTATAATTTTAATGCATTTTTAATTGCATTATATTTAATTTCTTTAAGTTTTTTATTATTTTAAAAGACAGTGAAATTTAAGAATTTAATATAATATTGAAAATATTATAGACTTTTGAAATAATTTAAATAAAAAATATAAAATTATAAATAATTTTAAAACTTAATAATGTAATAATCAAACAAAATCGATTATTTCATCTGATATTGAAAAGTAAGGACAAATAAGTTAAATATGACAAATCATAAGGGGTTTATATAGATACTATAATATTTTGAACTGAAAAGTTAATGGTAATACAATAAAAAAAAATATAAACAATTAAATCATACAACATTAAAATGGGAATGATGATTTAGTTAAATATTAACTCTACCATCAAAGTGACTTTTTGGTAATTTGGATCATTTTCTTTGTTCTATTGGCAAATTTCATCATTTTTTGATAAATAATTTTAAAATATTTCATATTTTTGCTAAATATTTTATCAGATATCAATTTTTTTTTTTTTGTAAAAACTCAATATAGTTTCATTATATGCATCAATTGAAATTTTTTTATGATTTTAAAAAACACCCTTTCATATTAATCAGATGTATTCAAAATAATTTATTCTTCATTGTAAAATCGAATCTATATAAATTACAAAAATCTGAAACTAACTTTTGAGATTAAAAAAAAAAAACTTGATTTATAATATAAATCATAGATAGGTTCACTTGCATTAAATTAATTGTATTTTGTGAACCATCAAAAACATGCCATTTTTCGTTTAGAAGACAAATTATGTGTTATTCACCCAACATAAATGGTTTAGAAATTACGAGATAAATAGTATGTAATTAGGATTTAATATGAACTTCAGATTTTTTTTTTAAAACCAAACTAAAAATTAAATCAAAATTAGTTTTTAATACAAATTTTAGTAAAAAATCAAAATTGAATCGAAATTAGACTAAAATTTATTTAAATTTAGTTAAATTTCAATGTTTTAATTGGAGCGATTCTAAAACTTGATATAATATTGAATTGAATTATATATGTGTGAGTATACACGTGCGTGTATATATGTATGTAAAGTTATAAGGTTGTTTATCAATGAATTTTATGTATTTGTAATTTATATTTATTTACAATAAATTTAAATAAATAAAAAATTTTATAAAATAATATATTTTATAAGCTTCATAGTAATATATATATATAATTAACAAAAAATTTAAAATTAAATTTAAAAAACTGAGATTTCATCATATGTAGATAGTAAGTTAAAGCCTCCGTCTATTTAAGAATATAAGAACTCCATATTTCTGGAGCTTAATATTTATGGCTAGTAAATTATGAATTTTTTTTTAGTTGAGTCTTAGTTGAAATAAATTAATATAATAATTTAGATTTTTAAATTTGAGATTTGATTTTTTTTTGCAATAAGACTAAATAGAACGGATTTTTTATCAAATTTAATCGAGTCAAATTCAAAACAAATTTGAATTCATGTGAAAATTTTATGATCAAACAAATCCAGTTTATTAATTTACCTAAATTGACTTGATTTTAATATATTGAAAATAATCTAACTTTGATCTAAATTACTAAAAATAATTTAAAATTTTTAAAAACAAAATAATTTTTTATTTATTTAAAAGTCAAAATTAATTATAAGTGATTTAAAATCTTTTCTACATATGCCCTTTGAAATGACTAGACTCAAATTTAACCCTAATCGAACTCAACTTAAAAATTAAATCGAGCTAAACTGATCCAATTCCATCCATTACCATCTTTAAGTGCAACATATAGTAGTTAAATTTCAACTCAATCTCCCAACCTAAATTCATTCCAAAATCAAATAACTCAATTCTAAATCTAATGACTTTTAACTCTTTTACTTTGTTCAAGTATGCAAAAATATATATTACAATTAGAGGTGATAATTTTTTTATTTGATATGAAAATCTAATTCAAATTTGTCCGACAAAAGGTGATTCAAATCCAAACAAACTTGAAATTGTTCAAATCCAAAATAATTGAAAATTTTTTGGGTTAAATAAAGTCAACTGATGAATCATGTTAAAATTGACTTGAAATCAACATGTAATCTGACTTAATTAATTTGGTGACAATATAAAAAAGATTAATTTTGTTATTAAATATATAAGATATAATAATTAAAGTAAAAAAGAAAAAAATTATTTTTTAAAATGATTAGATTATTTAAAATATAATAATATTTATGTATTCTAGTAAATTTATTTTTAATTTTATTGTACTTTTTTGTAGGCCTGAATCGCAATTTTTTGTTTATTGTGACAAGTTATTTAATAAAAATAAAATTTATTTATTATAATAATTTTATCATAATTTTTTAAATAATATAATATTGTGATAAAAAAATTACTA
>CATIWR010164776.1:0-31712 GCA_949677035.1 Omphalea diandra | reverse complement strand
AAATTTCACAGTAATTAATATGTCATGATGGAAAAATTATTCACATGATGGAACAGAAATATTATGCATTTTCCCTAAGAGAATAATATTACGTTCATGAAAATATTATAGTTAATTAAGATGTTCGTACATGATTTTAATCTACACTAAATATTTATGTTAAATAGGATTAACTAGATTCGTTTTTTTTTTTCTATCAATGTTTGCAAAAGCAAATTGGTTAGTAAATCAATCAATTGATCAATTTTTAAATCAAATAATTCGATTAGTTTTATTTGATTTAATAATAAATAAAATTAAAAAATATCATTAAATAGCTTTAAAAATAAAAGAAATTAAAATAGAAATATATTTATAATAATTAAATTCAATATGTCGCTAAAATGAATGAATCAGTAATCTAATTTATAATTTAACCAATTCAATTTAATTCAACATTCAAAATATATTTTTTTTTTACCCCTTTTAAGGCTCTAAAAGTAAAAAAAAGTAGAGATTTATTATAACAATATGTTTCCAATTTATTATCAATTATATGTTATCTTGTAACAATGTTACTCTAATTTATCAAGTTAATGACTATCAGAATAAATATAAAAAGTGAAAGTCTAAAAAAAATTATAAACAGGTGAGTATAAAATTGTAGGAATTAAGAATATTATTAGAAATATACAATTTAAAATAATATAAATTTCAAGGATACTTTTATTTTTTTATTTAAACTATAATGGTTGTTGTAAAAAAAATATTTATATTTAAAACTTTTATATATGAATTGGAGCTATTAAAGCTCTAAATAATAATTATTTTATTTTTATTTAATAACTAAAAATTCTACATAATTTTTTTAAAATTAAAAAATTTACTAAAAATTCTATATATTTTTTTTCAAATTAAAAAAATTATTTTTCCAAAATTAAAATAAATATCCACTTGAAATTAAGTTATGATCCAACCATGAAAATCTGAACATCAACATCATGTAAGACAATGAAAAAGGGAGGTGAGGCGAGTGAAAGCTATTTTAAAGGAAAAGGAAGAGAGTTGAAAGAAGGAAAGAAAAAAATTTTACAAACTTGGGTTAATAGGAGTTAAAAAGATGAAATAAAAATGAGTAAAAATAATTAATTTTATTTGGAATTATAATTTTAATGAGAGGAAAATTTAATGAAAATTAATTTTTTTTACATTCTTTAATTTTTAAATTCATTTTTTTATTAACTCTCAATTTAAGGATAGACAATTGCATGAAAAAATGTATTAAAAATAAAATATATTATGAGACAAATATAACCTTAATATTATTTGAATAATCATTAAATATTCAATGCAATATTTTGTATATTGGATATAATTATCAATTTGATATTTTTTTAAATTAACTTTTATCTCATATTTTAAAACTCACAAACAAAATTAATGTTATTGTTCTTTTTAATCCGATATTATTTTTTTAAAATTCTCAAATAAGTTAAGACTAATTAACATTTTATTATTTTTCATTTCATTTTATTACTTCATACTTGTTAACCTTTTCTTCATTATTCTAAAACTGTCATGCAAAGTCTTTTTTTTTTTTATGTTTGATTATATGATAAATAGTCATTAAAAGAAAGAAAGGGCAAATATATTAAATTTATTTAGATAAATAGGAGGAAGATAAATAAGAAATATTAAAAAAAGTTTTAAATTGATATTTTGATTCAGTTATTTATATATAAAGAATAAAAAAGATAATATATGAAAGTGTTTAACTTTTTTATGGAAGTGTAATTATTCTTATCTGAAATTATATTGTTATTTTATGAGATTGATTTATAAAATTATTATTGAAGTGGTTGGTTAGATTTTTATTGTAGTCCAACTAAATTTATTTGAAAATAAAAATAATAAATTATAACTTAATATAGCCATAAAATAAAATATTATTATTATTATATTAAATTAAATACTTTGTCAATAAAACTATATTTCTATAGAAAAGATTATCATTTTTTTAATTAAATTTAACATATCTGATATAAATATAGTTTATTATAAATTACAAACTTAATTTTTTTATTTTATTAATAATCTTACATTCAATATTCATAACAAAAATTTATTCTCTTGCATAAAAAATATATATATAATTAACGGTAAATAAGCCTGAACCATTTTCTTTCATTCAGCAACACAAACTTGAATCCGCAGGGCGCTAAGAGGCAAAGATACATGAATGCATTCATTGTGTTTCAAGTCACCCAAAGTGACACGTGTCCTTTCTACTTTTTTGCCGCCAAAACATCACTGCATGTGTCATTCTCCTGGCAACCACAATTGCCTACGTACGAAACCAAGTCCCTCCCTCTTTTGCCGCATCACCCACTACGTGTCAGTAAACTCAAAGGCCTCCAACCTCCATAAATTCTGCATAGAAGCACCGTGTCCAAACAACGTAATCGTGTTGTCGTCTTGGTATAAAAAAAAAAAAAAAAATTGTGAACGAAGAATATGTCTACTCAGCAGCAATCGAGGGAGGAGCTTGATGCTCGAGCAAAGCGAGGAGAGACCGTCGTTCCTGGTGGCACGGGTGGCAAGAGCCTCGAAGCCCAAGAACACCTTGCGGAAGGTGCGCATCATTGTTCAGTTTGCTGACTATGAAATATTGTGCTTATTTTATTTATGTTTAGCTAATACGTGGGAGAAAAACGACCAACTTTGCTCCACGATGTCGTTTACTAATAGTATGGACTTGTATTAATAAATTTTTTTTTTGTCTATTTTGGTTGTGTTTTTAAAGGAAGGAGCCGAGGAGGGCAGACGAGGAGGGAGCAGCTGGGGACTGAAGGGTATCAGGAAATGGGCCGCAAGGGTGGGCTGAGCGCTACGGAGGAGTCCGGAGGAGAACGAGCTGAAAGAGAGGGTATTTCAATTGATGAGTCCAAGTTCAAGACCAAAAGCTAATCGTAGCCAGCTTTTTATGTTGCTTTTTCATGCTAATAAGTAATAAAAATGTAGCTAATGATATGATTAGTACGTGTCTAGTTAAGTTCAGAAGTGTCAGGGGCGTAGTCGGTTTCAGCTAGCTGACTGCTATGCTACAGTAGCTAATTAGGGTCTGTTTATGGTTTGTGGGTTATGGGGTTTATGGTCTGTGTGTCTTGTAACCGAGGCTTAAGGTTGGCTAAGCTTTTGGGCTGCCCATAATGTCTCTGTCTGTGTGGTTCACATCAAGTTTGGGTTATCTTTTGGACTGTAATGATTCTCTTCAATAAATCAAGCAGTTGTGGGATAAATGTCCACATATACATACCTAATATATAATTAGTTATTATATTATAGTATCATAATTAATAATTAATAATTTCATTAAATAAAAATTATTTATTAGTAAATTAAATAAAATTATATAAAAATTATTAAAGTAAATAAAATTAGATAAAATTATATAAAAATTATTAAAGTAAATAAAATTAGATATTGTATTATTGAACAATATTATAAAAAAAGTTACTATATAATTCATTTACAATATACAATATGTAGTCCAATGCTGTATAATTTATTTACTATTATGTAGTCCAATGCATAATACATATATATAAAAAAAAAGGACGTGAAAAAACGTGACAGAAAGGAGGTAAAAAAAAAAAAACCCCTTTTTTTTTAAGTAAAATATGTTGCTTAGCTCTGTCATTTTTTTATAAAATATTAAACTATTCATTTATGATTTTATTTTTTTGTTTTCTCAAAAATTTTATCTATATCAAATATATGAAGTATATAATTAAATATAATATTACAAATTAATTATAAAAGTAATTGATGTAATAAAATAAAATAATATTTTTATTTTATTTAAAATTATTAATGATAAAAAGAAGCAAATTGATAATGGTGATCTTCTTAAAGTGCCAATGTAAACAATGATAATGTTAATCGAGAAGTAGTAGCAATCTTAAAACAGTACTGATCAGTGATGCAATTGCAGTGGATAATATAAAAAATAATGATTATGATAGCAGTGGTCGAGGTGAAAGTTTGTGTGAAGCTGGTGGTGATAAAAATGTAAAGATAAAAATATTTACAGTGAAAATAATAATAACAAATGTATTTATAATATTATTTTTATATATGTAGTAAGCATTAATAATATAATTGTCACTTTATTAGTAATCAAGAATATAATATTTAATATTTATATTATAATTTTTTTGGGAACAAAATTTATATTGTATCACGAAAAATGACTTTATATATATATATTGTAAAATAAAAACCATATGTGCTACTAATTCGCGAGCACAAATAACGAAAAAGTGCAAAATACGTTGTACGAAAGGAATTGATGATTTGCGATAGCTTTAAATGGGTTTTAATTTTTATTTGTACAATTTAATTGAAATTTTTTGAAAATACTTGTGTAATTGATTTTATGTAAATTATAAAAAAAATTTAAAATTCAGGCAGTATAAATAATTTTTCACATCAAATTCAATTATAAACGTGTATTTATCATTTATTAAATAATTGTATCTATAATATAATATTATTAATAAATAATAATATAACATATTTTTATGTTATCAAATAACATATAAATTAATAATTAATTAGATTCTTCCATTAATAAATAATATACTAATTTTTCACTTAAAAAATAAACTAAGAAGTTTAATAATGAAAATTCTTCATCAATATTTAATTTTTTATATAATATAAAATAAAAAATAGCTAATAAAAAGAAATTATGAATTTTTATTTTTATCAAAAAATATATTCTATTAAAATTTATTTATAATTTTGAATTTTTTGATGATAACATTTTTGTAAAATAATAGTATAATATAAATTAATGTAGATAATTTATAATTTCAAATTTTTTTAAATGAATGTGTCATTTATTAAATAATTATATTAACATAATATTTTGATAAGTAATAATCTAATATGTTTCAATTTTATCATGTGATAGATAAGTTAATAATTAAATATAACATAATATTTTGATAAGTAATAATCCAATATGTTTTAATTTTACCATGTGATAGATAAGTTAATACTTAAATATTTAGATTTTTCAATTAATCAAAAAAATATAGAAAATTTAATAATATAAAAATTATTCATATAAAATTAATTTAAAATTTTAACAATATAGGATATTCTCCATCTATAATAAGTATTTATTTTTAAATAATAAATAAGTCAACAAAAGAAAAAAATAAAATTATAAATTTAAAAATACTAACAATAATTTTTACACGATGGAGTTGAGATATGAATGAGAAGAGCTATATGGAAATATTCGTTAAGACAACTTCATAAGTAAATTGAATTATGAATGACTGATGCATAATGTGTGGGAGTTTGAGAATAGATTTGTGGTATTCTTCACATTCATAATCAATATTTAGTTTTTTTATAAAATAAAAAAGGCTAATAAAAGAAAAAAAATGAAATTATGAATTTAAAAATAACAACAATAATTTTTACATAAGGAATATGAAATACAAATGAGAAGAGCCATATGGGATTATTCATTAAGGGCCTGTTTGGGATTATGTTTAGAAACTCAAAAGGCAAGTTTAAAATAAAAATATGGGAAGTGAAGTGTTTGATTATTGTATCAAAAGTTAGTTTAAAAAATGGAAAACCAAAGTCCAACAGAAGCAGCAAAAGTAATGCTTCTACAAAACGCAGGCGAAGCCCAAAACACGAGAATCAGTTTTTTTTTTGTTCAAATATACCATTAATGAATTAAGGTAATTACAATAATGCCACATATAAAAACCCAAGTCTCGTCATCACTTTTATGGGTTGCATTTTTTCTTCTATTTCCTTTTCCTCTTGTGCTTATTTCTCTCGTGCCCTAACCCTAAGTCCCTGCTTTTTTTTTTTTTTTTCTTTTCTTTTCTTCAATGCCACTTCTCTCTTCAGTTTTCTCATTGCACTTTGATTACCCAACTCTGATTGTGCATTGGACTAGACATGAACATGAAAAAAATATTCAACAAGTTGCGATGTGCACATGGTCCTAATGCACACATTTGTGTTGGACTGCACATGTCAAGTTAAAAAAAAATAAGTTGTGCGGTGATGCGCACATCTGTAGGCATATCATCTTACAAAGAAGCCTACTTATGTTCGTTGTCCATCTTCCAAAATTCAAGCCTACAACATGGCACTAGAAGCAGGGCCCAATGGTTTTAATGAACCAAATGAAAATTTCAACTGCCCAAGTAATAATTCTTGCACGGCACGATATCCATTTTGTGTAGCACAAAATATTTTATTTTGATGTTATTTTTTTGTGTGCTTTAGTGATTGAAATAATATTTTTTAAATATATACAGAAAGTAAATAAAAATAATGATAGATAAATAAATTATGTATTTAAATTTTTTATACATAATTAATTGAGAAAATATATAGAAAGTAAATATAAAACTGAATAAATTCTATATTTGAAATGAAAAAATTTTATATTCAAATTATGAGTCAAATATAATTTAGTATACTTACTGTTGCTAGGTGTGTGGCTCGTTCAAATTTTTTTAATATATATAAAATGAACTAAAAAAATATAAAAATATATAGAAATTGAATAAAAAATAAATAAATATAAAAAAAAGTTGAACGTAACTTATATTGTTTTTTTTTTGAATTTGTGAATGAATAATCTTTGATACATTTGATTTAGAGGTAGTTATGATTAATTAAGTATGCTATAACACAAAATAATAACAAATAATATTGTATTATATATATGTCAATTTTTGTTATTTATATCTTAAAATCACTTCAAACAGTAATTTTTAACCAAATATTTCAATACTGTTTTTTCTCTCACAACAGTTTACATTTTAGTTTACCAAATAAAAAAACTATTTCTGTCATCAGCAGATTTACTTTAAGCACTTATGAAATTAGCAAAAGTAGGATTAAATATCAATGCCAAACAGGCCCTAAGACAGTTTCTAACTAAATTGAATTATGAATACTTGATACATAATGTGTGGGGGGTTTGAAAATAGATCTATATGAAATGTATTGTATGTAGACCTATTGATTGGAGCCTTTGTGATTGATTATATAAGCTGTTGAATTTTAAATATAATTTTGGGAATTCGACATGAAATTGCATGATCATGCATTTAAATAATTAGTTTATTTTCTAATATTTACTTTTTTGTCTTTTAGAATTAATATATTATCTAAGACATAGTTTATTTTTTGCTTTCAAGATTATTCACTTACTTTCTTATCTTTTTGACTTAATATTTTATCTAAGGGATAGTTTATTTTTCGCTTTCGAGATTATTCACATGAGTTATTCTTACAGTTTGATTAATTGCTTTTATATCAAGTGATTTGGTAAATTTATAACATTAACACTAAAAATTACATATGTAATAAAGCTATATTTGATATATAAAATTAAAAATAATAAAAACATTAATTATTTAATAATAATTAAAAGAAAATCATTTTGAATAATACAATTTGATAAATGGTCTAAATATACTCTTAACATGGACATGCTTAATCACATTATGATGATTGATGGTATATTATCTGAATTATATTTGTTGATATTATAATGTCATTAATAAAAATAACGCTTGATGTGAATGATGCTTTTGATGCACATATCAAGAGGTTTGCTTTTTAGAGCAATTTTGCACATATATATGATTATATCTATTTGCTCTTAAATATGCCAATACAGTTTTCTCCAATTAAAATATAAGTTATAAAAAATTATTTTTCAATAAAATTAGTATTTTAGTTATAAATTTGGGATATATATATGGAAGTTCTTTACGTGTTGGTGGCAGTAGAATAGATACAGATAAATTCATTTTTGCTCTAAAAATAATAATATGCATAAGAGAAGTGAGTACACAATAATTTATTATAGTTTGACAATATGTTTATATCCACTCTCCAAACTTTTTAATTAGGTATTTCATTATCTTTACAATAATCAAATACAATCTCCCTTTTTATTGTGCTTAAGAGAAATCTACAACTCTTCTTTTATAATCATTGAAAATTGATGATTTTGTGAGTTAATTACCAACCTGTGTATTTTTATTGTTTAAAAAATAATCTTTTTATACTTGCAAGGAATTACCCAAGAAAATGTCTAAGCCTCTGAACTAGGCAAATGCATAAGTAGAGCATAGGAAATCCTACTCTCACAAAAGGTTTGTTATAAATTACACAAAACTAACTTTACGCAAAATATAAGAAATAAACCATTAGCAAAATTTCTCCCAAAAAATAAAGGCTTTTACAAGTCCTCTAAATTTCTCTAACATTTTGGAAGTTCAAATGAAGACTTTTGTATAAATAAAGCTCCAAAACTATGTAGTAGATATAAAGGAGTCATCCTATCATCTTTTAAAGATATAGTCAATATGACCATTCAACAGTCATTAAAATCCTTTTATGGTCATTGAATGTCCAATGGCTCTTTTTAATGGGTGTTGGATCCTTTTTTTTTTATTACATATTGCACGGTCATTAGATTTTCCTCTGTGGTCGTTGGATATCCAATGAGCTCAAGGCACTTTCTTCATTAGGCATTGGTCTTCAACAACATGTATTGAGTTTTCTTTGTCAACAATGGTTAGGATTTTGCCACAGTCATTGAATTTATTTCTAACATATATTGAATTATCATTTTAGATAGAAAAGTTAGAGTACTTAATAAATAGTTTTTCAATAGATCATTGATAATTATCCATGGTCGTTGGCTCTTCTACGATCATTAAGATTGCTTCTCATACTTGCTAAAATGACTGAATCAACTAGTATTCATTTTTTCTTTTTTTTTTTTGTTGTTATATCCTTTTTTACCTTCAAGTTCATAAATGTTCCTATTACTGGGCTTTAATCCTTGGGCATACTCAAATTCTCCCCATTGAGATGGATTTTGCTTCTGTCTTTAAAAATATCTAATGGATTATAATATTCTCTTTATACTTTAGAATATCTCTCTCACCTTTAAAGGCATGTAAGGGGTCAATATTCTTTCTTATGTGCTTAGAAATTTGAATTTCCTCAAGGCATTGCTTTTTAAAATATGTTTTGCCTTTATTTTTAAAAGTATTTTAAGGAGTCAACAATACCCTATGCAAATTAAGATAGAGACATAACAAGCATGAACACTCAAATACAAAGATTATAACTTCTTAGAATTATATTATCATTCAATTTAGTGATAAGACAAAAGGCTTATCAATTTTGGAGTCTTTCTCATACACACACACACACATATATATAACATATTTCTTATTATAAAAACAGTGAGTAATTCAAAGGAAACTTATGTTGAATAATAAAAGTTCAAGTATTTACAACCATAAATTTTACGCACATAAGAGATTAACCATAACATCATTATAAATTATTTTATGCTTCACTATTTCTGATAGTTTTTAAAAAATGAAGAGAGAAATACCAAATAAAATATAGTGAGCATCATCATAAACTATTTTATAACATCATTACAAATTTTGCAATCAAATTTATAATCAAAGACAACAACATATAAAAAATGGAGAGAGATCCCTTTATGATGAGGACGACGATAAATCCTATCTATAATATGTTTATGATTGTTTCCTCACTTCTCATTACCTCGTTCATATAATCATCGATTACCATCATAATATGACTAAATTTATGAGCTTATGAATAAAAATTGAATATGGTTGGTAATTTATCTACCACCACAAAATTTTAATTTTGGTAGATCAAAGCTTAATCACGTGAGCCACTATAACATGAATAAATATAGACACCTTTGCTCGGAACAATACATATTTGTTTTTTCCCTGCAACACAATCTTTTTTTTTTCTTTCAAAACTTTTTGTGCGTAAGTATACATTGCTCCATCCAAGACCAGATTATGCCATATTGAGCAAGTTGATGATGTTGTTAGGAATTTATCTCATGTTTCGTTGTTTGGGTTTAGTTTCTTATGAACATTTATGATATTTTTTCATTGTTTGTCATATATGAAATTCATTTCTAGAATTTGAAAATGTTTAAATTTCATTGACAATGTGAGTAGGTACAAGAGAATAGGTAAGCAGGGTGATAGGTCTAATACTGTTTTGCTTGTTACTTTTTAT
Organism: Omphalea diandra; assembly: GCA_949677035.1. Taxonomy (NCBI): domain Eukaryota; kingdom Viridiplantae; phylum Streptophyta; class Magnoliopsida; order Malpighiales; family Euphorbiaceae; genus Omphalea; species Omphalea diandra. The sequence continues at coordinate 21,581 of CATIWR010164776.1, read as the reverse complement.
ATTTAATGATTCAATAAAATAGTGATGATTTAGGTAGGAGATATTATGATGTCCAATTAGGGTTTATATTGATGCCTATTTGAGGTGTATATAATGACTGATATGGTATCAGTGTCATTGAATAGGTGAAAAAAAGATGGATTATCAATATGATTGTTTTTAAATTTGAGCTAAACTTGTTGAATTTCCTTTGTAATTTATAAATTGTGATTCATCTAGGTTCAAATGCATTTGTGTTTGCATGTGATTTGTAAATTATAGGTTATATGATTTCGATTCCATGGAAAATATTAGGAATTTGATTATGGTGAAAATTTAGATATTTATATTTAAGGGATTTTAAATTTAAAAACTTAAATTTGTAGTTGATTTTTTAATGACATGGTGAGAACAAAAAATTAGATATAACTTTAAGGATAATTTAAATATTTTATCTATCTATCTGATAAAAACTCTAAAAGAAGGTTGCCTTAGTTTAATGGTACAAAAACATAGATACATTTTGGTATAATATATAAAATTAAAGGATTATTTAATATATTAAACAACAAGGAGGTAATAGTAATTAAACCAATATTGAACCAGTTCAGGACAACACTATTACCAAACAAGAATATATAAATCCATGAAACCAAACAAGAAAACAACACTAGGGTTTAAACACATCACGTTTGCATTTTGGCACCAAAAAAAAAAAAAAGAAAAAGAAAGAGCGGGAGAAGCTAAAATCTTAACCGAGTCATTGATTTTGATTTGCCGAATGACTTCCACGCTTCGTGAACTTACCGTACTCGGTGAGTTCAAGCCGTTCGGCTTGATAGCCGAAGCTCTAGACGGCAAGCCTCCCGATGGCGTCACCGACAAGTACGATTACTTCCTTTTTGACCCGGAAATCGTACGAGACAGAGACGAAATGGACGACGCTGATGCTTCCGCGTTCAGCAACCATTGCGACCACGAGCTTTTCATTCGAGGAGACAGGTGCATTGTACTGATACGATCTCCTTAGCTTTTTTATTATACTATTATTTTAAATTGAAATTAGATTTCTGGATAATGGAAATTTTCTGTTAATCTGAGCTTAATGAGCTAAATCAATTGTGTATTAGTTTGAAATTGCGTGTTAACTGGGAAAATGTGTCCTGATGCCCTAAACTTTATGTTAACTGGAGCGGGTTTTCTAGGTTTGGTAGTTTCTATTTGATTTGGACGGGTTTGGATTTAAATTTTAATACCCGAGTTGATTCGGTTTATACTTCGGATATCCACTTATACTACACTTAATTAATACACATTCCTTTCTCGCAATTAATAACCACTTTATAGTTTAATCATAAAAATGGAAAAGAAATTATTTTACTTTAATTTATAGTATTTGAAATTTAACAATACTTTAATCCCTGCAAACTAATATTAAGTATAATTATATTTTAATTCTGATTTTTTTATATTGTTGCATAAACGGTTTTGGTTAGTATGCAGTTGTACTAATCGAATTTGGGATGGGTTCGGATAATAAAGTTATTTTTTCACACGGATTTGGGATGGGTTCTGTATGTATAGTTTAGGTTCAGGTATCTTTATCCATTGCCATTCCTGTGTCCATGGACATTGATTCATGCATATTAATCTCTCAAACGTTTATAAGACTTATGAGATATAAAAATGAAGTTAATAAAAAATTTATAAACAATAGCTCAAAAACATTGAGAAATTCATTAGAGGAAACATGTAAGTTGTGATGATACATTTTACTTCCGTTTTTATTATTTTAGTCTAATAGTATTTATTATTTTAAATTAAGAATAGATTTCTGGATAACGAGCTAAATTAGTTATTCTTAGGTCAAATTGTAAGTTAAATTCCAATTTCTGTAGTTTGTCATGAATTTAATAAATTTTATTTTGCATAAATGTCTCATGATTTTTCTCTTGTTATGCATAACAGGATTATATGGTCTATAGGTTCAAGAGTGTTCAAGAGATTTACCTCTCCATCTCCAGTTATAATGGTAGTTATATGAAATATGAATGCTTTTTTTCCCCCTTTTTTGCACTTTTTGGTGTTATGGGCTTGGATTTTTATTGATAATTACTATATCTATGCCATAGGCATGCTGGTGTCTTCTTGGTGATACATCTGGTGCTTTGCTTTGTGTTTTGCAAGTTGATTCTTTAACGATATACAAAATATCTGGTAAGTATACTGGGACCAAAGAATCATGTGGTATTCCTTTGCCTAATATTTTGAAAATCGGACTGGACCGGTTAAACTAGAAATCGGACCACTGACTAGTCTAGTTAGTTCTAGACCAATTTCAAAATTATTTTTTTTTAATTTTTAAGTATTATAAATATATTTCTATTTTTTTTATGTTTTTCTGATTTTAAAGCTATTTTAATGATATTTTTTGAATTTTATTTATTAACTAATTGAATCGGACTAGTTGAACTGGCTGACAAAGGAACCAGCTTGCTGATCAGTTTGCTGACCAATCTGGTTTTAAACACACTGTCTTTGCCTTCTCAACTTGAAAAAACCGCGGATACGTTCTTTAGATAGGAAAAATTATGTGGTAACCTTGTATTAGTTGGTTGTGTACTACCATCTATTGGATTGTGGCAAACCAAGAACCAAAATTTAAATGTCTTATATCTACTTAAGAGGAGAAGAGGAGCCCATGTGTTTCTATCCTAGTATTGTCTTTATCCTTGAACTTAGGCCCTTGTTTAGCTTGAGTCGTCATTTTATTTGATGGATTGAACTTAATTCATTTCTTAAATTTTTTTTTTATCATACTAGGTGAAGTAGTATCCATTCCGCTCCACTGTATGATTACATCAATATGGCCTCTTCCATTTGGTTTACTACTTCAGCCAGCAGCTGAAGGCTGCTCACCTCCACAATCTGCTTTTTCATCTGGAAATCCTTTATTAGGTTCTCGTGATATATCCCATCCTAGAAGAGCGATTGTCCACAATCCACAACAGAATGCCACTCTTTTGGGAACATTAGATCATGTGATCAAGGCAGACACAGCTGCAATGTCCTCGCATCTTATTCTGAAGGATCTGTTTGAAGAGCCGCAGGTATGTATATATTCTTGCATTCTTGCCTTCTGGTTTTCATAGTTCTGTAGTTAGTTTCTCTCGCATAATCCATGTAGCTGGAAATTTCTTAGACAACTTACATTGAAGAGAGAGGAAAATTGAGCATAATGAAGGATTTTGATGAAAGAACGATTTGGACGAGTGATCAAATTCCTCTAATGGCGTCATATAATAAAGGTATTCTTAGTGCCTTTACTAGATAAACATCATTGTTTTTCCCTCCCCCTCTTTGTCTTTTTTCCTGCATTACAGTGTACAACCTTGTAACATTTTGCACAGGAAAGATGCAACTTTCAGTGTGGGTTGTTGAAGTCATAAATTCCAATCTCGAAGTGGCAAGTGCTAGTTTGATTGATGCAGTTCCTGCTGGTGTATTAGATAAACAATTCTCCTTTCGTAGAATATGGCAAGGGAAGGGTGCCCAGACAGCTGCTTGTAAGGTGCCTTTAATCTGTTATTTATCTGTTATTAACACCTTTTGCATTCTAGAATTTAATCTGTACCCCTGATTTCCATGAAGGGAAAAACAAACCACTTAACAATCTCTTCGGTATGAAGTTTCATCCCTTTTCATAACATATTCATTAAACTGTTCTCTTTCATCAATAGTCAAATTTTCTTGTTAAGTTATTTTGCTCACCATGATTTGTTCTCCCAAAATCAGCAAGTTCGGTTCCTATCTTTTTATTTTGAATACTATGCTCTTTTCCTTTTTAGTGCTTCTTATTGGCATTTGGGAATAATGACTTTGTTATCTGTTTCACTATTGTCTCTTTGAGCAATTGACACTGTGTAATTATCAAATTTATCCTCTTCTCTTCATGGTTGACCAGGTATTTCTGGCAACTGATGATGATGCAGCTCCTGTTATTGGTTTTCTTCTTCAAGAACAGAAAAAGTTGTTGTCAGTAAGGCTTCAAAGTCTTGAAATCAATAATGAAATTATCTTTGATGTTAAACCTGACATGAGCTGGAGCATACCTGCAATTGCAGCTGCACCGGTGGTTGTAACTCGTCCAAGGTAGAGATGCCTTTTATTCCTTGTTTTCAGCTCCTTCCATTTACCTGTTTTATTTTGTTTGATATATTTATTTTCTTATGGAGCTGCATGTTCAAAGTTTTCTTGTTTTTCCTTGTCAGAGTAAAGGTGGGACTGCTGCCATACACAGACATAATTGTTTTGGCTCCAGAAAACACACTTCTTCTATATGTAAGCTGCATGCACTGTTGTCTTTTATTAATCCTTAATAATTTTATTCAACTTTCATTGGGTTCTTATCATATCTATGCAGCTTTTACTGGCTATTTTTTAAGCTCTTCTCTAATTAATTCTCTGGCACGAGAACTTTATCTTTTCATTCTTTTTATTTTCTTTTGGGATTTCTCTACTAATGTTAATTCTGATGCTATCTTATTCCTATTACCTATGTTACTATCCTGTATCTGTTCTGAATTTCTCTCCTATATGCTGAAAGTTATTTAACTTGCTTGTGAATTTTGCGTTATTTTCCTTCCATTCTAGCTAATTACTGCTTTATTAACCTCTCTTACTCTCCTTCTTCCCTTTCTAGCTTCTTAACTAAATGTTTAAATCCTATGAAGGGATGAGAATATGCTTCATTTAGTTAACTAAACTGGTTTTACATTCAACAAGTAGCTTGACTTACTTCCTCATGATCTTACTAAGGCAGTAATGGAGAGAGCATACTTGTGAGCTGAGGGCCAGATGTTTATAACGATGCTTGTTGATGAGAAAGGGTTGATGTATCCAATTTCAACTGTTTCTATTACATTTCACATTCAGCAGAGTAAAATGCTTCCCATGTATACAGCTTTTATATGTTTGGTGCAATTTTTTACATTAAAAATGACTCATGGTACTGAGAGATATTTTTGTGTACTGAATTACTCTATAATGAGATTTACTATTCCTCATAAGAGAAAGCAAAATTGTTATCTTGCTGGTACTTTTGTCCATGTTGTCTGTTCTACTTATATAGAGTACGGCGTTCCTATCTATTTTGATATGATTTTTCCTTGGTACTTAAACATTTACTTGCTCAACTGCTTTGACCTTAGTTTAATCTGGCTTGATATGCTGAATTTATGTGTGATCCTGCAGTCTGGGAAGCAATGCCTGTGCAAGTATTTATTGCCTTCTTGTGTGGCTAAGGGCCATTTTTCACATAATTCAGAGTTTTCAGAGACTGTGTCCACTCCTCATGACTTAAAAGTTTTAGGATTGACTGATGCTGTGGAAGGGCGTGTCAATGTAATAACAAATAATGGGAAGGTACACTGTTTACATATCTGGAAAGTTTTTTTGCAGTGCAAGTAGTCGTAAAGACTCATTACTGTATTTATTTATTAATTTTTTTTTCTCAGGTTCATTTTAAGTTGAGTTAATATGCACTTTCTTGAATTGCTTTTTCTGTAGCCTGTTCATTTTTTGGATATCCTAGCTTCCCATGGTATGCTGTAGTTATGTATGTTTTGGCCCTCAGGATGCCTCCCATTTCGACTAGTTTGGAATCAGATTTGGTTTAGTTCAATGTAGAAAATATTGTAACAGTATGCTCAATGCTTTTACAAACTCTTAATTTTTGTTTGAGAAATTGTCATTGTTAAGTGAAGAACTTAAAAATTTCTCAGTTATTCTTTCTTTTCTTCCAAGTAACATTTTTTTTTGGAGTGGGGGACAGGGATTGGTTTTCGGGGTTATCTCATGGTCCTTACTATCTTTTGTTATTATTTTCCGTAGATGTTTCGATGTGTATTACGAAGAAGTCCTTCATCTTTATTGGTGGATGATTGCATCACAGCAATGGCTGAGGGTCTCAATTCCAGTTTCTATAATCACTTCCTTGTTCTTCTTTGGGGAGACAACTCTGACTATTTGTCAAGGGTGGATTGTAGTGTTGATTCTGAATGGGACTCATTTTGCAGTGTTATACTTGGAATTTGTAGAAAGTCTTCTCAGAAGCATTTCAGTTCACTACCACTTTCATCCTGGGAGTTCCTTCTTAACAGCAAATTTCACAAGAACTACACAAAACTTAACTTTCTCACTGGACTTCCTTCTGGAACATCACTTGATGTGGGAGAAATGAATTCTTCTCTACAAAATACAAAAGGTAAACAAAGTTCAGAAGAGTCATTTTACTTTGAGCTACTACAGGAGAGTTTGGATTCTCTGCATGCATTATATGAAAGCCTGAAACTGGATAATCTTCGAAAACGGTAAGTCTAGGTTTTTCTATTGTTACTTTATACTGTATTCTAGTAAACCAATTCTTTTAGCTAGTTTTTGTTTCATGAAGTCCCCTTTCCAGTCCCAATCAGTATTTTTTTAATTTCTTTTGAAGTCCATTTTTATGAAAAATATTTGCTTCTTATGAAATGGACTAGCTGAAATGACCATATTTTGCAATTTGAAGTCATTTCTTGTTTTGCTGGTCAATGTGAATTTTGATTAATGACTGGTTCTAAAGTTTCCTGAATACTTTTTAAGATTTTCTCCTAGTTACTTAAAATGTTGAATTCTATTGTATGAAAAATATTTGCTTCTTATGAAATGGACTAGCTGAAATGACCATATTTTGCAATTTGAAGTCATTTCTTGTTTTGCTGGTCAATGTGAATTTTGGTTAATGACTAGCTCTAAAGTTTCCTGAATACTTTTTAAGATTTTCTCCTAGTTACTTAGAATGTGTTGTTCCTAATTGCTTAACATGACGAGGTGAAAACATTTTCTTGTAGGGACTTGGAGCTTTTGGCAGCTCTACTTTGCAATATTGCCAAGTTTCTTGGACAGGAAAACTATTTAGATCATTATATTCGTGATTTTCCTGCCCTTTTTAAGAAAATTGGAATTTGTGCCAAATCTTTCCCCCAAAAAACTCCCCCTAGTATATTTAGATGGCTTGAGAACTGTTTGCGACTTGGTTGTGGTTCTATTAATACAAATGATCTCCCATCTTTAATTTATAAAGATGGAAGTTCTGTTGTGAGCTGGGCACGAAAGATAGTCTCCTTCTACAGTTTATTATGTGGTGGTAAACAGATAGGGAAGAAGTTATCATCTGGTATTTACTGCAATGTTGCTATGGGATCATATTGCACTAGTGAAGAACTCACTGTCTTAGCAATGGTTGGGGAAAGATTTGGACTGCAACAGCTTGACTCTCTGCCTTCTGGTGTATCTCTTCCTCTGCGACATGTAAGTTGCCTTTTTTGTTTTACAGAGCATGGGAAAGTCTGAATGGGGATAGATTTGACACTTTGTAACTGCTTTTCATGGCATAAAAAGGATGTGCAAAAAATGCTTATTATTTCAACATTTAAAGTTATTCTCTGGAAACATGGTGAGAAACTGATTGTCTTAACTTGCCTAGAAGATGTTAGTGCACTACTGCTAGGTTTTATTTCTTATCTTCTTTTTCTTCTCTTCTGCTCCTTCTGTATAGGTGTTAATAGTTGAAGATCACTATTTATTACCATTTATAAATCCACAAAAAGATGAACAGGAAAAGAAGGGTAAAAAGATGAAAATGAAAAGAAGGGTAAAAAATGAAAACGACAAGATGATAGACATTGCCTGGAATCTTGCCTAGAAGAAGATATTAGTGTAGTTTTGTAATGAAAAAGATTGCAAAACCTGCAAGATGATTCTGTCTTTTTCATCTTTTAAATTTTTTATTTTTTCTGGCGTCTCCTTGTGTCATTTTGCTAGAGTTAAAACTAACTTTGATTGTTGAAAAAAAAAAAAAATCATTAAGTAGACTTCCTAATTCAAAGCAAATGTGAAAAGGATTTTCTCATAACTAAGTTATATGTAAACCAAATAACAATAGGATTGAATAGACTAGACTACTGACTAAACATCTTTTAACTATGGTCCAGTTTCAAAATCGGAAATGTATGGTATTTTTTCTAGTGAGGAAAGATTTATTTGAATATTTTCTTTCAAATAATAATGGTAAAATATTACTACTTATGCAAGTTCCATAAATATTGATCCCTCGACATGTAGCAACTATGGAAGGATCTATTTTGGGTGATTGTGTTTGCTCCATCAATTTTAAGATTTTCCACCTTCGTGGCTTTCCCTACTTTGTATATTTTGTCTGCTATGATGGTTGTTTCTGTTCTTCGTAGGTGTTAGATAAGTGTCGCGAATCTCCACCCAATGATTGGCCTGCAGCTGGATATGTTCTTCTTGGACGAGAAGATCTGGCTTTGTCACGTTTGACGCATTCCCACAAAGTAAAGGAAGTTGAAACCCAATCCAATATGCATTTGATATCCATGTCTGTACCGTACATGCTGCATTTGCATCCAGTGACAGTTCCTTCTGCTGGTTCTGGTACAACTGGAATGGAAAGTTCCAAGTTTGATGATGCAGATGCTGCTGATGGGTCCATGATGGATGGTATGGAACATATCTTCAACTCTAGCACTCAGTTGCGCTATGGTCGAGATCTGCGATTGAATGAGGTATGCTTGGGTCCTTGACACTTGATCATCATCCTTCCGCGATGCAAATTGTATCTCTTGGCTGCTAAATTATTATTTATTTTGGCATCTATGAACCTTTGCTAGAATTTAACTATATAATTGAAATTGTTCCGGGTGTATGTTTTAGATGTTGGAAAGTCATGGTGCTAATTGTTATTATATAATTTTTTGGTATCTGCCATAGTCCTCTGGTTAGTTGTATTAGGTGTTTTTCTACTTTTCCCTGCACTTCTACTCACTTGCTGTTGTATGCAAGTGCAGGAAAAAGTCATGTTTTGTGTCTTTACTTGTTACTTTGATTTCTACTAGGTTCGACGCCTTCTCTGCTCTGCAAGACCTGTGGCTATCCGAACACCTGTTAATCCTAGTGCCTCTGATCAGGATATCCAGCAGGTATACTTTTCTTGTTATCATGTCTGGCTGTTGTAGTAATATATAATTTGTGTGCTATAGCTCTAAGCTTTATTATGCAGACTGAAACACTAAATGCTGTGTTTTCTCCAAAGATGTCTCCCAGTGTCCTTTAGTTTTGCAGATTATAGGTCACATACTTTGTGTTCCGACAGATTTTTTATTATGAGACTTGTTCTCTTGACAATTAAATGCCTATTGAAATATATTGTTGTGTGGAAGGCAGGAAACATGTGCAGGTTCATTGAGTAGACCAAAATGATGTGGACTAAAGTGGTAAACATGATTTTATATAATGATAGTTACAGAAAGTTGTGCCAAATCAGGGTTGACTAGAGGATCGGGGTGAGCAAAAACCGGACTGGACCAGAAAAATCGACCAAACCGAGTTGGTTTGATTTGATACTTTGATAAAATCGGTTTGGTTTGGTTTTAATTTTAAAAAAATTTTGGTATTTGATTCAGTTTTTTAGATAAAAAACCGGATTAACCAAAATTATTAATAAATCAAATTAATTTGAATCGAACCAGATTTAAAATACATATAATTTAATCAGATAGAGCCAAATTAAACTTTTATAGATTTGGTTTGATTCTGTTTATAGGCGTATAAATTTTGGTTTAATCGGTTCGGTTAATTTAGTTTTTTCAAAAATTTCGGTTTAGTTCAATTTTAAGTATATAAAATTCAATTTATTTAATTTTGATAAAAAACCGAATTGAATTAACCGAATCGACCGTTTGCTCACCCCTATTAGAGGAGAAGTATTTTTGTGAATTGATTGAGGCTTGGTTGAGTTGACGGCAGAAATATTTTCTTATTTTTTCATTTCATCAGATGATACTTCAAACTCCAGAAATTTAGCTCTGTTTTATTATTATTTTTCTTGCTAATAGTCATCTACATGGGCAATTAAGGCATACTTTGTAACTGTGCACCAAATGTAGTGGTTTTTTATGGAGAAATATTTTCCTTGGCATCAATTGATTTAATACCTTGTGTTGCAGGTGGTTATTACTTAGTAGGTGTTTGTAGGGGGTGTGAATGGGACTCGAAAATTCTCGAATTGAATCGAATCGTAACTGAAAATATCCGATATGAATAGTAAAATACCCAAACCGAATCGATTTTTTAAACGGAATGGTATCGGAGATTTTATATTATCCAAACCGAGAACCGGGCCGAACCGTTTTGTAACTGTCCAGTACCAAAAAACCGAACTGAACCGTAGTTATATATATATATATATATATATATATATATATAACTCAATTAGTATATATTATTAATACTTAGATTATTTATTAATTATAAATTAGTAGTAAATATTAAAAAATTAAATTTAACATTTGATGTGTAAATTATTAATTATAATTTATTAAATTATCACTTATTTATTTTAGTCATTGAATGATTAAAAGTGAAAAACATAAAAAATTATTTTATTTTGATTCATGAAGATAAGAAAATGTAAAGTTTAATTTTTAATAAATTGAAATAACTGAATACTGAATTGGTACCGAACTGAATCGTCTTGAAAGAAACGAAGAATCGAACTGAATTGCTCCAAATTTATAAGGAATTGAGTTGAACCAGACCTAAAATGCAGGACGGTACTGGTTCTACATTTTTAAAATCCCTGAAATTTCAGCCCGGTTCCAGAGATTTTCAAATCCTGGGTTGGACCGAACTGTGCACACCCCTAACTGTTTGTATCTTTTGAGCTGAAGCTCCAGATAGAAAGGGTTGTTCATATGCATTGGACTTTAGACTGTAAATGGCACTAGGACTTCTGAATCTCATGTGATAGTTGCTGGCATGTGTGTTGCTGCAATGTTGGTATCGTTGTGACACTTAGATCCACTTGGTTGTATCACTTATCCCTGATTATGCTCTCAAAAGGGAAAAAAAAAAAAAAAAAGCCTGCTTAACAAAACAATTGATGTTGTTTGTTAAACCTCATCTGGTGAGGTTCCCCCGTGAAGTCATTATAAGTCCCTAATGGCTTTGTGGCTTAGATGCTGTTGTTAGGGAAGGAATGGGGAAATGCAACTGTGTACTCACCTGAAGCAATGGGTTGTTAAATTTTAATGAGATTCCTTCTGTGAGCAACTTTGTGTAAGCTATCCTATTGCCAAAGAGCAAGGAGGTAATGGGAGGAACACAATTATGTTTTGACCCGTTGCAGTGATCAGGAGGTACAATTTCAGCAGTCATTCCATACTTACAATTTATTGAACATCAAATGTTTAACCTGTACTTCTTTTGCCTTTTGATTTTAGCAGGGAATTTAGAGGGTTTAAATTTAACCAGTTGTCCTATGCTTGTAAACTTTGGAAATTATGTAATGGTAATTCTTAGATTGGGCCTACCCATACTATCTTTTTAATGAGAGGCCTCACAAAGTTGAATGATTTTTTTTTGAAAAAATTGAAGGAATTTTTTATCATTATTTCTTCATCGTTTACTTATGGTTTACTGATTATTACTTGTCAAATGTCATTGTGGTATTTATTCCATCTCTTCTTTTTTAATTGTAAAGGCTCAATTGTGGCATCTAGCACAAAGGACTACAGCTCTTCCTCTGGGCCGTGGTGCATTTACTTTGGCAACAATATCTACTCTCTTAACAGAGGTATTCCTTTTTTTTCCCTTGGTTTTCTTGTTTTAAATTAATCCTTAGAGATGCAGTTTTTCCTCCTCTATTGAATCATTTTATTTATTTCATTTATAGGCCTTCACTGTCCCCAAGCTTGTTTTAGCAGGTCGGTTGCCAGCCCAACAAAATGCAACTGTATGTGCTTACTAAGTTCTTTCTTTCTTCTTATCTTTTGGGCACATGCTATGTTCTTCAGATTCTCTCTCTCTCTCTCTTTTTTTTTTATATATATATTTTTTATGATTGAGTTGTTCCATTTTGATGGTGAAATATTTATCACAGAACCTCCTTTTTGCTACATGCTATATGTGTGTGTGTGTGTGTATATTTAAATTGATTTGAACTCAATTTCTCAGCTTCGTACTTGCTGATCCTTGTTGGAGGTTGGTGGTACGTTTACTGGAAGAAAATAATTTTCTTTTTTTTTAATTTATTTTTCATTGGAAAGTTATTCACTTTTGTTGCTTTTTTTCCCTTACTATTTGTTATTCAGTGTTTTCTCTTTATATCTTAGGACCACAAAATACAAGCTAAATCTTATAGAAATCACATTTAGTGGTGTGAATATTGATGGTAGTGGTAGTATAGGTAGCAGTGATTTGGCTGAGGTGGTGGTGCCAATTGCGGCAAGATATAGGGTTGTCAAGATTGGTGGTGTAGTTATGATGGTAATGCCATGTAAATGGTGGTGTGGCAAAAATTGTTTATTTTTCCAAGGGAAAACAATCATGGTTGGGGTTTTTATAACATGTTTTAATTGTCTTCCTATGCTGGTGTAGAATTGGAAATTTTTCGTCTTCTAGAAAATAACTTCATTTGAATTGGAAGCTCCATTTTTTTTTTCCTGAAATTTCTTTAGGATTTTTTTTAACATCTTCGTGTTTAATATATTAGAGCTCTCTTGCATGTTTATTATTTTGATAGGTTAATCTGGACCCTAATATAAGGAATATACAAGAACTTAAATCCTGGCCAGAGTTTCACAATGCTGTTGCTGCTGGACTAAGACTGGCCCCACTTCAGGTCAGAACATATGTTACTTGTTACCGGTTGATATGCAATTTGGGCATATTACGCTACAACCCAGCTTCTGACTACATTAGTTTGCAGTCAAGAATCTTGCTTCATATGCAGTAGGTGCATTGCCTCATTGAATTGGGATATTAACTATGCTTGATCTTTTCTTTCAGTGATCTCAGTTTGTGATTTATTTGCATTCTCCCTTGTGTCATACTACCAGTATTTACCGGCTTACCATGCGAAATAGTATTTTCTTAAATATTAGGTATATTTTGGTACCCTTTTATGTGCAGGGAAAAGTATCAAGAACATGGATTATATATAACAAACCTGAGGAACCAAATGTTATTCATGCTGGACTTCTTCTTGCTTTAGGATTACACGGGTATCTGCGTGTTTTGGTTATCACTGACATATACACATATTTCACACAGGTTTTGACCCCCCTTTTCTATCCCTCTATTCTTTAATTTATTTTAGGTCTCTTTATCCTAGATCATAGCATAATTAGCAAAATGTGTGCTGTCACATTCAAGAACAATATCAACATTATCTTCTAAGATGTCTTGAATTTCTAATTTTTCTTACATGCATTTTGGAAGAGTTGCTTTTTTCTTTTTTTTTGGGAGGGTGCGGAAGGGGGGGGTTTCATTGGCTTACTCCTCAAAAAATGGGGTGGGAGGTAGTTGGGGTTGGGGGGGGGGGTGGTTTAGGGAGAGAGAGAAAGCTTGTATAATTAGACTTGCTCTATGAAAATAGTAGGAAAGGGTGTTCATTTTGCTTTAACTTTTTGTTATTTACCATCCCTTTCTCCTTTTCTTTTGTGTGTCTCCTGCTTTCTTGACTCTTCACTCCAATAGGAACATGAGAGCACAACTGTAGGATTAATGCTTGGCCTGGCTGCTTCTTATAGGGGGACAATGCAACCGGCAATATCAAAGGTAGCATCTTGTGTACCTTATTCTTCTCTTCGATCAATCTGTCCATGTTTGCTGATATATTTATAGCGTTTTGTGTTTTTGATGATTTGATTGATTGTAATCCTTTGTTTGTATGCTTTAATTCATGTAACTGAACTATATGTGACAGTCGCTTTATGTGCATATCCCTGCTCGGCATTCTTCTTCATTTCCAGAACTGGAGTTACCAACCCTTCTGCAGGTATCTATCATTGAGCTGCTCATATACACACACATGCACATGTATGTATACCTTTTTTCTTGTGTCAGAACATCAAAGTTCACTTATTTGCTAAAGCACACCTTTATAGGACACACATTGTTGCATCAATTGATATGTGAATGTTCATACCTTCTGTATCACACTAGTTTTATGTTGGTAAGATGGAGTTTACTCATCTCAGTTGCAGTAGTTGCTATTGCACATTATGATAGCTCTTTTCCTGAAACAATCTTGCTTACCAATGAGGAAAAGGAAAAGTAGTTATAAATCTTATATCATTGAATTTCAAATATTGATTTGACCTTGAGCTTCTTTTGCTTTTCCAGTCAGCAGCATTAGTGTCGGTTGGACTTCTTTATGAAGGATCTGTGCACCCACAAACAATGCAAATTCTTTTGGTATTTTCCCCGCTTGTCACTGTGGTAGTTGATCTGGTTTATAAGTCTTAAAGTTCCTTTTCTTTCCCACTTAACATGGTAATGAAAACATTATTTGCGTGAAATGTGCAGGAAACTAAGTGTGTTTACTTGATGCCATATATAACTGCTGAGTAACATAAACATAGCTATTCTTTCTTTGCTACTGTGGTTTGTTGGCATTTTTGAGCTGACTTGTTATTGGACAAAGATTGTTTTCATGATCTTTGTTGAAAACCAATTGATTTATTTTCTGATGGTTGTGATTGATGAAAATTTTTCAACTTTGTTGAATGTTTTTGTAAGATGCTTGTAGCTTAGGGGACTGGTAGACAGCTACTTTTCATTGCATAACCATGAATGAACAACCATTAAACTTTGTTTCTTGGATAAGAAAAAAGGCTTGCTTCTTGTGTCCTGTGTGATGTTGACAGTCCTTTTGCAAGGTCATTTAGTGAACTTTTTGAATTTGATGGTTATCACACATTATTCCCTGATATCAGCTTTCAGTGTTATGAGTTATTTTACATATGTGTGGCATTGTGAGGTATTCTTCTAGGTTTTCTGAGATCTACATGATGTATATATGTAGTTGATGCTGTCTAGTTATCCTTATATAAATCACTTTTTGCAGGGTGAAATGGGCCGTAGAAGCGGAGGCGATAATGTGCTTGAGAGGGAGGGCTATGCTGTTTCTGCAGGCTTTGCATTGGGTCTTGTTTCATTGAGTATGAATGGATTAGTA
Source organism: Omphalea diandra (assembly GCA_949677035.1). NCBI lineage: Eukaryota > Viridiplantae > Streptophyta > Magnoliopsida > Malpighiales > Euphorbiaceae > Omphalea > Omphalea diandra. The sequence goes on along the minus strand of CATIWR010164776.1, from coordinate 6,520 downwards.
TTACCACTATTTGGAAAATGATAAGTTTTGTTGTTCTTTTTAACTATTTTATGTTAAATGTGGTGTTGCTTTAGGTCATGGGGAAGATGCACTTGGTTTTATGGACAGTTTGGTTGATCGATTGTTCCGGTACATTGGTGGCAAGGAAATTTACAATGTATGTTGTTGAATTTTCGGCCAATGGTCTCAGTTCTCTTCTGATACTTCTGCTGTAATGTTATGCATCTAAAACTGAAAGAAGATTAGCTATTTAGGTTTTGGAAACCTTAGCTTGTGTTCATTTAATTCTCTCAATCACTATTTCTGTTTTTCTCTTGATCAGGAAAGATCACTTTTCTCGACACCATTAACTGATGAACACAATCGTGGTGTTGGGCAGGTTGTGTTAGCTGCTTTGCCATGAAAATTTTTCCATAATAGTAACCTTGCTTCTTAAACATCCATTTTAGAAATTTTGTAATTTTCTTTTTCTTGTTCCAAGCTAATTTCACAACTCTTTTTAATTTGCTCTAATGCGCTGTAGATGATGGATGGAACTTCTGTCAATGTTGATGTTACTGCACCTGGAGCTGTAATTGCTCTTGCACTAATGTTTTTGAAGGTATTGTTGATGTTGCATAAATTTTTTGCAACTAACAAGTATTAAACACATTTCTAACACAGATTTCGTAGAAAATTTCACAGCTGCTAATGAGATCATCTTATCTTACTTGTTTATAACAGACTGAATCAGAGATGATTGTATCAAGGCTTTCTATACCCCAGACTCATTTTGAATTGCAATATGTGAGGCCTGACTTCATAATGCTTCGAGTCATTGCTCGAAATTTAATAATGTGGAGCAGGTAGCACTGGCCATGTAACTTTAGTCTAATCATTAAATTTTGCTCTATATGGCTGGACTTTAATTCTAGTTTGTTTTGCTGTTTATGTCAGGGTGCATCCCTCCAAAGACTGGATTCTTTCCCAGATTCCTGAGATTGTCAAAAGTGGTGTTGCAGGCCTTAGAGATGATATTAGTGATAATGATGAAATGGATGCAGAAACTTTTGTCCAGGCATACGTTAATATAGTGGCTGGAGCATGTATTTCTCTTGGTATGCAATTGGATTTGATTCCTGGGACATTTATTCTACTAATTTATACTTTTACTGTAATAATTGTACTTGCCATATGGGCTTCTCAGTACTTCTTGTGTAGACTCACTGCAATTTTTTTAAGAACTAGGGTTGATGAAAATGAAACTATGACGCATAGTTAGATACAATGAAAAATGTACATTTACATAAAAATTTGTAGCAACATATTTAGGAAGTTTATGACAGAGAAGCTGCTAACCTGACTGATTAAATAAAGTGCAAGCTATCAGAAAATTGAATAGTGTATTTCATCATCTTTTTTTCAGGTTTGGTCATAGTAAAGTTGATCTCTTCCGATCACTCTCAATATTGCAAGTTATGCACAGGAAATAATGCCATTGTAAATCAAAACACATGCGGTTATTAAATTAAATTGAATACAGAACTTGCATGAGTAATTGAGTATTTGAAGCATCCAATGTTCTAGCCCTTGAAACAACTGGGATCAACCGGGTCTGGAATTTTGTGACATTTGTTTAATGTTTGGTGGCATGGGCTTGAAGAACAGTGGGCATTTCTGGCTGCTCTATGTCGAGTAGGCAGTGATAGAATATGAAATGATGTCTAGTTCTCTTTAGTAATTTTATTGGCTAATTTCTGGAAATTGCTTTTAGGATGGAAGTAGATTTGATGTGTTTGTCCTGGAATCTTATGAATGTATCGTGCAGTTTTGGTTACTAGGAATTTTTTAGTATTTCAACACTTTGGCTTGTTCTGACGTCTATAAAACTTTTTTTTTTCGTCCCATTATTTTTGGGGAACTTGAGAAAGCTGTATTTGCACCAAAGGCTTTGTTATTCAGTTTTTGTTGAGTTGATTCATTAGGATTTGCTGGACATATTGTTCTGAAAATAAAAAGCAGGTTCAAAAAATAAAAAGCAAATAAAATTCTGGGAACATACAATTATTTGATTTTTTTTATTGCTGTTGCTTTATTGTTCGGTGACATACACTTGATTGAATAGATTCTTGTTTTATGTTCACTCTCTTCGCTGCGTTTGTAATTTTTTTTTTTTTCCTCAGAAGCATGTTCTTCTGTTTCTTTCTGTGTATTTTTGTAATTGTGAACATTTATAGTCATTAACTATTGGCAGGTTTGAGGTATGCTGGTACAAAGGATGGAAACGTGCAGGAATTACTTTATGAATATGCTGTTTACTTTCTAAACGAGGTTCTGCATTCAGCATTTGTGATGATGCTCAATTAATTTCTGGTAATATTGATATTAAATTATCTATACAAATATTTGCAGATCAAGCCTGTTTCTGCATCAAGTGGAAACACTTTTCCCAAGGGATTGTCTTGCTATGTTGATAGGGGCACGTTGGAAATTTGCCTTCATCTTATTGTTCTTTCCTTATCTGTGGTATGTGGAAGTTGAGCGTAACCTTAATTTCTTTTACTATTTGGATAATGAACTATTATGCGTGTTGTGGTGGTATTGTGTTAGCAGATTATGGCTGGTTCTGGTCATCTGCAAACATTTCGGTTACTGAGATTTCTTCGGAGTCGTAACTCTGGAGATGGGCATGCTAATTATGGTATTCAAATGGCAGTAAGTTTCTTTAGAGTAATCATGAGGCTTCCTATTTTCTAAATCACTTTATTTGTTGAATTTAAATGATCTCCTCCTGAACCCTGCGAAATGTTAGATCTTGTGTACGATGGTAAAATAACAGAGTCTAGGTTATTGTATTTATGTGTTTCACCTATGAGGTGAATTACACATGGATCTTTCGTTGTTCTTTTAGTTCAAAATTATGTGCTAGGATACATAGATTTTCTGAAACCTTTTACTAGTTTTTGCAATGTAACTGAAGATCTTAAAGTAGTTTTGCCTGCTATCTTTGACCCTTAAGTTTCTGATGCAACTTTAGTTCTCTATTTTTCATGTATGAAAGAAGGAAAATATATCTAGGATCTCCATGAGTTAAGAAATTATGATGCATAGTGATTTTCATGCTTTTGCCTTCTGGATCTTTTTTTTTTTCTATCAGAATATTAATATGATTTGTTGGCATCAATTAGTATTAATAAATTGTGAAATCATGGAGTTCGTACAGTATAATGACTATTTCCTTTTTTTTTTTTGGTAATAAAAATTAAATTTAGAAATAATTCACATCAGTTAGCTGTCCCATTGATTATGAATCTGCCTGAATTTTAGGTAAGCATGGCAATGGGTTTCTTGTTTCTTGGGGGAGGAATGCGGACATTTTCAACCAGCAATAGTTCCATTGCTGCTTTGCTAATTACTCTTTACCCACGTTTGCCCACTGGACCAAACGACAATCGTTGCCACCTTCAGGTACATGGACATTTTGTCATATTCAAACAGCAAATTTATAACACTGTTCTGTTTGGAAACTTTCCATTGGCTGTGATCCTCTTATGGTGGTCATATTAGGCGTTTTCTACTTGGACTCTATTGCTAAATTTAAAAGCATTGTCCTTCACCAATGTTATTGAAAATGGTTACTTTTAATCTAAAACAAAAACAGGATACATATAGATGGAAGGGTTACATCTCCTGTGTTACTTTTAATCTAAAACAAAAACATGATACATATAGATGGAAAGGTTATATCTCCTGTGTCTTCTGTGTGATCCAAGAATCTATATTGTGTATGCTTATGGAGGTAAATTTTTCAGGCATTTAGGCATTTATATGTCCTTGCGACAGAGGCTCGTTGGATTCAGACAGTTGATGTTGACAGTGGTCTACCTGTTTATGCCCCTCTGGAAGTCACTGTTAGGGAAACTGAACATTATGCAGAAACAAGTTTTTGTGAAGTTACTCCTTGCATTTTGCCTGAACGAGCTATTGTAAGTTCAAGTATTTGAACATAGCTCCTTGACAATTTTGAAATCTACTCTCCCTCTGAATGGAGCTATTTTTTTTTTTTTTTGAGAAAAGTATATACTTTTCTTCCCAAGTCTGCTGGCTTTGCTTGAGTGCAATGCTACAAGATTATATTTCTTAAAGCAATTTGTAAATTTTTATATGGAACCTTGTTGTTAATTTTAGCATTTCTCAGACTTATGGATATGTAATATGGTGGTTGCAGTTGAAGAGTGTACGGGTTTGTGGCCCTCGATATTGGCCCCAAGTGATGGACCTTGTCCCTGAAGGTTCAAGGGTGCTGCTATATTGTTTCTTTTGTTTTATATGATTGTAAGATTTTTAAGACAATTCTTTATCTTATTGACAGAAAAACCTTGGTGGAGTTTTGGGGACAAGAATGACCCATTTCATTCTGGTCTTCTCTATGTCAAACGAAAGGTTGGAGCTTGTTCATATGTGGATGATCCTATAGGGCGCCAATCGTTGTTGTCTCGAGCAATGCACAAGGTAATTGCTGTATTGTCCTTTAACAGTAACTGACCTTTTCCTTGATCCTTGCCTTCTTATGCGTAATATGAATATGTCAATTTGTTCTTGATCAGATTTTTGGTTTGACAAGTACAAGAGCATGTAATCCTACTGCTACTGGCAATAGTGGGTTGGATGCTGTTTCAGTTGATCAGTTGGTCAGCACTTTCTCTTCGGATCCTAGCTTAATCGCCTTTGCACAGCTTTGCTGTGACCCTTCCTGGAACAGCAGGTAAGTATACAGATGTTCCATTTTGTTTTAGAGCTACTATGATCTGCCCTTGATTCTCGGCTTAATCACTTTTGATCCTTGTAGCACTGAAATCCTGCATGTTGTTGAATATTATTCATGAAGTGTCATGAGTGGCAGAGCAATCAACTTTTCAATGAATTAGATGCTTGTACTGGGCTGATAAAAAAATTATCAAAGAAAATGTGGTGTCTTATCAATGGATATGAAGATTATAAAAACTTCTAGGTTTTTTTTTATTTTTATTATTGTGCATAAATAGCGGATAGTAGACAGGAATATTGTTAAGTTTAGGATTGTGTCTAAATTGCTCTCTATGGGGCCTCATTAGTCATTTTGGACCAACACCTGATCATGACCTTTTTTATTGTGGCAAGCAGTGGAGGCTAATATCACTATTGAAGAGTCCTGATCATCTTAACAATGATATGGTATGACTCAGACTCGGATTTCATTTACGTTTCATGTATTGTTATTGACTTTCAGAAGTGTTGTAATGTTTATTATTGGGGAAGCTAAAATGGAGAAAAAGCTAGTTTTATGTCATGATTTAGCCATATTAATTATGAGAAACAGGCCAAGACATTGACTGTCTAAATAATTGTCTTCCATGCAAAGTTGGTTCACTTTCTATTCTTTCCTTCCTGCTGGCTTATAAATTGTAATTTAATTTTCCATCTAATTTATGTACAGATCTGATGCTGATTTCCAGGAATTCTGCTTGCAAGTATTATATGAGTGCATTAGCAAAGATAGACCAGCTCTTCTACAGGTTAACTGTACAAGTCTGTGCAATGTGCATCTAATTCTTGCTAATGTGATTTTGTTGACCAAAATATCTAACATGAGCTAAATGTGTTTTTCAATTCTTTTAGTTGTTTGTTATTTATTGTATTTCTAAGTCTGGTAGTTTTTATTATATTTAGTTATATATAATTTCTCTAAATATTTTGTAGGTCTATTTGTCATTATACACTACTGTTGGGTCCCTGGCTGACCAAGTTACAAATGGTTCTTTTAGTTTTGGAGACTCACTTGCTATTTCTAGTTTGAAGGTAATAGCCCTTTGTTCTATAGATAAAACTTGATCATTTTCTTCTGGGATTTCATAGCACATGCTTTTGTAGTTGCTCTATAATCTAAGTTGCGATTACCAACAAAGTCTATGCTCTATAATTAATCACCTGAGTCGAGACAGCAGGACATGCATGTGGTACTATAGTGGTGGTAGTACTTAGATGTGTACAATGCCCTATAGTTTTATGAACTTTGTAAAGAATGCTATTGATGTACTTCTTCAACTTGTTGCTTAAAAGCCTTGGACTGTCATAGTTTGAGATTCCTATGTTTCGCGTAAGTATGGTAAGCTTTGGCATGAAGGAACATGAAATCATTTCATGAACAATTTTCAGTTTTTTCTTTGTTTTACATCAATTTAGGGCATTAGCTTCAATTAGTTGGATTTTTGAACTTCATTTTCTATCCTTTTCATAGTTTTCAATTTGCATACCCTAGTTGAAGTTTCCATCACATAATGTTTATGCTATGATACTTCTGCTTTTAAGGAACTGATAATTTTGAAGTTAATCCTGCCATGTGGGGGCAATATAAAATTTCTTGTTGGATTGGGAGAAAACATATCAAAGCTTGAGATCAATTTGTTTGGTTATTTGAATATCATGTCAACCTTCCTTCATGGTAAAGGATTATTCATGAAAAAACTTAAACAAGTAGGTGAAGAAATTCCATTTACATAAT
>CATIWR010164738.1:0-21452 GCA_949677035.1 Omphalea diandra | reverse complement strand
CCTCACTAAAACATTTTTGATTGTTTCTTTGTCATATAAAATACTTTTTTTTATATATATATATCTATATATATATATATATATATATATATATATATATATATATATATATATATATATGATTACGATATCTTATATTATTTAAATTACATATGTATGAATGTAGATTAAGAGAAATTCTAAGAAGCCTGAAAAATCAATAAATCAGTAAAGATCAAAAGTGCATATTATGAGAAATCCTATACCTTGCACTATGAGGTGGAAGCCTAATGTAAGACTTGTGTGAATTAAATGGTTTTGATTGTCCATAATATGATTTCAATTGATGATGTGTGCATTATGTAATATGATTTCAATTTTTGTAGGGATATACTCAAACACTCAATGATTACATATTCAATAATAATCAAGGTGGAGTGCTAAGATCACATGAGGTTAAGAAGTATGATGAGCTCATTGGGAACTTCATGTTTAAGCCACCACTCTCACAGCCATCTCAAGCATATATTGGCCAGTCATCTCAGCCAGATCTTGGTTAGTCTTCATCTCTACTAGATCTTGGTTTGGCATATTTTGCTTAGTCATCTAAGGTGCAAGTAGTTCCTCACTCATCTCAAAAGACCCCAATACAAGCTTGTGTTCACATTGTACCAAGCAATAAGGAAGATATTGAAATCCTTTTGCCATATATGATTGAAACTAGTCAGAAAAAGATGGGGAATTGTTGAGGTATATAAGTTTAAAAAATTTTATTTACTTATACAAATTTTACTTAATTGTATTTAATTATATTAACCTAATTTTGCAGAGCTTGAAATCTAAAACTTTGAATGACATTTACAAGACCAGCAACATGGCAAGATTATGCAAATCAAAAAAGCCTGCAACTGTGAATCACAAGCCAATTATAAGATTTGGAGTTGCAAGAAGACTTCAACTCCTACCAAAGGTCAAACCAACTTCAACAAAGCTGCAACAGCTTCAAAAGCAACCATGAAAGCCTCCTTACAAAGCTTCAAAGCAAGCTCCAAATCTAAGGCAATAGAAACTGAGGCACAACACATAACTACTCTTTTAGGTAATAACAATAAGGCAGTAAGGGCATGATGCATGTATTGAATTTACAGCAGATACATAATTATTGTTAACTTCTTCAAATATGAACCAGTATAAAAAGAGGAAGTGAAGATGATATGCTCATTAGGGTTTTTTTTTTTTTATATGCAGTAGGTTTGTGTATATAGTAGGTGGACGCAACATTAAAGATATGTGGTTTATGGGGATATGGGTCCATTTTAAACCTCTTTTGTCTTTCAATACTTATGTCTTTTGCAATGGGGACCTATGTGCAGGCAAACATTAATTTTTTTTATTACACAAGGTAGGAGTTGTCAAAGCATCAATGTGATGCTCATTTTACTTTTGTCTTGTTAGGCTCAAGTTATCAATGTAAACATAACTATCATTTTAATGTAATGGATATATATTTCTGTTATATTCATCATTTTGTTTCCTTATCTTATTATGATGCTTATCTTTAATTTGTAGTTATTCTCATTATGTAATTAGCAATAAAAATGTTAAAGCTTCATATGTGTGTGTGTCTGTGTGTATAAAAACTAGTAGATATCAAAATAAGTAGATAATTATGCAATACACAACATAGATGTTAAAGCATCATATATAAGAGATATATATGTTTATAGAGGCAAATGCAATATGCCTGTAGATAATACATCCTTGCATAGTTCATAAATCAAACTTAACCACAACAACTAACAAAATAACCACTTGTTATTGTCATTAACCCTTGTTCAATTTCCATTACATGTCAACAATTTATACCAGAACAAATGTTGCCAAAACACCGATATAGACAATGATGACTGCAAGTGCAACAAACCACCAACCATAGGTCATCTTTTGATTCCTCTCCCGTTCCATATTTGTATCTTCCACTTCCTTATTTGTCTGTGTTGCATTTGAATTTGCACTTACAGAACTCGCAGTTGGCTTAGGCTCTCCTACATCTTCATAAATATCAACACTGTTTGATGCCTTATTCATTTGTGCTTTGTTAATGTATCTCAATAGCCCATATATTACTTTCTTTGATCTTTCTATCATTGGACGATCATACCAATCGAAGTAATTGCAGTATGGAGTTTAGCCCCATCCATTCAAAATGCCAAAATGTAAAAATCATTTACGTAAATCACAACTAACCCTAACCACATCGAAACAAACCCTCAACATTTAGTATACCTGCACCCATAGAACCTCCAATCAGGATTGTTCTTCATCCATGAAGTTCTCAACATGCAAGGATCTCAACACTTACAGAGAGGAGTAGCAATTCTCAAATTTCTTGAAAACATTATCAAATTTCTTCGTTGGATCGAATTGATTCTAGGTGAAAGAGAATGTAGTGGAAAGGAAATCAAGTGAAAAAGTGTTTTGCACAGATTAGTGTATATAGAATTATGGCTTGATTATTGCATTCAGGAGGAGAACTGAGAGTGGGAAGCAGAAATGTCATGAGTGTTGTAGAAAAACTTGAGTAAGGAAAGGTAAAGGGGGAGGGGGTTATTAGTGAGTGGTGGGACCCACCATGGTGATGTGTATTGTGGATCCCGTAAGAGATTAAGTTTTTCTTAAAAAAAAATTAATGCGTTATCACGTGTACTATTTGCTGGACACATCATTGCTTCGATTGGCCATCAAGTTAATAATTCATTACAGTGACTATTCTGAATTCATAATTGTATTTTAGTGACTAAGTTGAATAAAATCATAGGTATGTGATCACTTTAGAATTTGAACCATAGTTCAGTGACCAATGATGCAAATTACCTGACATGATAATAAAATTCGAGATTAAAGTATGTGGAATAAATTAAATTAGACTTAAGCATATGGCACTAAATTGGAAAAAAAACCAAAACGGAATTGAAGTCTAATAAAAAAAAAATTTGTGATTTCGATTTTTTATTTTGATAATCTTTTATTGTCAATTTTACTTTTAGTTTTTACATTAAAAAATTAGTGATTAATGAACCAAGTATATATTGTATATTTATTTTTATATTTTTTATATTTAAATATTATATCATTATATACATATGTTTAATATATAATATTAATATGTTTTATACATCTTCATATAAAATATGTTCTACATAAATTTCATATAATAATGAAGTGTTTCGAATAATTAAATTAATTTTTATAATTACAATTTAATTTTTAGTTTAAAATTTTAAAGCAAAACTAATCAATCAAAATTTTTAAGTACTCGCGGTTGAGTTAAAAGATAAGGTTCCAAGTTCATTTGAGAATCAATGTAGTCGGGATTGATTTTGAAAAGTCTTTTATATGTGATATTATTGCTTCTTGGAAAATCGTAGAAAATTTTTTAAAAACATTGTTTGGCTTTCAATTTTTTTAATATTCATTCACATATTTTAAATTTTTGGAAATTTAAAAGTAAATTTTATCATTTTACAAATTATAAACTTACGTCAAATAAATAAATGATTTTTGTAATTTTTTAACATAAGTGAGCTAAATTAGTTTAAAAATAAAAATGTTATTTTAACTAAGATTTTAAATTAATTTTGAGTTTGTTAGACCAGTCTAAAAATACAAGTGGTTTCGGACTGACTGATCGAATTGATAAAATTAAAAATAAGGTCAATGATTAATTCAATTAAATTTAGTTCAATTTTTAAGGTAATTTTTATATTTTTTAGTATTTTAAATATATTTACATATATTTTAAATATTTTTTATTTTTAAAATTATTTTAATATTATTTTTAAAATTTATTTATTATTAAATTGGTTAAATTTGACTGGTCGGACTGATTAGATCCATTACCAGTCAGCTAACTGGTTTAGTTTTAAAAACAGTGAAAAATACAACGGTCAAATTAATTTCAAAGCCAAATGTCCTTTGGCTACCACAAATGTATCTATCGCAAAACAAAACCCGTACAGGGAATCGCAAAAAGTAACCTGGCGAAGAAAAAATGGCGGAGAGCAAGGTCATAGGCGTGGTGGGCAGCGGGCAGATGGGTTCGGGTATCGCCCAGCTTGCTGCAGTACATGGGTTGGATGTGTGGCTCCTTGACACGGATACTGCTGCTCTCTCTAGAGCAACAAGTTCTATCGCCAATAACATCAACCGTCTCATCTCCAAAGGCGAGCTCTCTCAGGTCAAAATATGAACACTATATGTTTTTTTGTTTGGATAAATGTTATATTTAGTTCTTGGTTGATGAAAACCGAACTTGATTTTGAAACCCAACACCACAATTTCTTGGTGTGAGGAGTAATGAGGACTGGGATGGTTAGGTTAATTTTGCATGCATTTTTTCTAATATACCCTTATACTAAATAAGATAGTTCGTTGTAGTTTATATTTATTCATAACAAGACATATTAATTCATAACAAGACATATTAAGTAGGAGTATAAAAAAAAAATTAAGAAATTATGATATTCTCAAAAAAGTAAGCAGGCTATAATTTGGGACAAATGAAAAAAGAAAGTAACTCTATTTTTATGGGACAAGGAGAGTATCATGATTATGGTTATTGACATTTTTACCATTACCATCATTATTATAATGACATAGATGGACTTTGGGCCAAGAAAAACAATGGATGTAGGCCCTGGTGATTGCATTGTAGCAATCTCAAGTAAGACATTGTTGGGGATCTTTTTTTTTTTTCCCCCATTTTAAGATACATAATTTATTAAAAAAATGTATGCAACGTGAACAAACAAATGAAGAAATTTTGCAAAGTAAAAAAAAAAAATTGTATCTAAAAAATGGAGCAAAAAACAATTTAATATTGTTACTGTTACTACCAGAGTTGTTTTTGGTTTTCTTATAAGTATTTTTGCAGACACAAAAAGTGAAAAAAAAAAATACAAAATTGAATTCAAAAGATATAAAAAATGAACCTCAAAGTGAACAAATTCTATATTTGATTGCCAAAAAAATTAGGGCAAACGCTGCCTTAGTCGTGATGACACTGTAGCCATCGCGAGGAGCTTTACCTACCGTTATTATTGGACTAATTGATAGGGTTCAAAACACCAATCCAATAGAATATTTTTGAGGAGTTGTTGTGGACTTTGAGATAAAATCTTTACCTTGCTCTATTCATTCCTTTTCCATCCTGTATTTACCATACCTTTTTCCATCAAGTACTCTACCAATGAGGCAAAGAAATGGCATGGACCCTCTCTACCCTTTACTTTAAACACCCTTTGCCTTAAACACCCTTTCCACTTAGCTAATTTTTTTTTTTTTTAAAAAAAAAAAATTTTGCACAAATGTTAGCCTAGTTGATAAATGGATGTTCTAACAAGGATTATACTCTTTAAGTCAATTACAAGGTGATATTTTTTCTTTTTGTGAATAGATAATCTTTAAGATGATCTGCATTCATTTTGATTAGACATGAGGGATGGATAAGCGAATGCTGACTTGTTCTATGGTTTGACCACAATGTTAATATGTTTTCTGCTTCTTGGGTTTAAGGTAATCAACATGGTAAATTTGGACAATTTTTCATTTTAAATGTGAGCAAATTTAATGAATGAAATGGAGGGTGCCTACATGACATTGGAATCAAAGAAAATGGCTGTTTTTCTACTTATGAGGGATTAGATCAACATGCCATGAAAGATGATGAGAAAGCTTAAGCACCATTATTTGCTGAATTAAACCGCTTGAGGAATTGCTTCCAAGATGATGATTCGCTGGTGAGGTTAGATGCCTCATTGGTTTTATTTCTGTATCCCCCAAGTTTTCTCGAAAATAATGGGGCACTTTCCAATACTTAGACAGTGATGATAGTTGAAACAAAAGTTGCTTTGGCAAGTATTTATGCAATAGGCTTGATTGAACCAAGTTTTCTGTCACATGTTTCTAAGGTGTGACAGGACATTCTCTCTTATAAAATTTTGAGAACATAGATGTTGAGAAAGTAATTCTTATTTGTTAATCCATGTGCATGAACTTTAAAAGATTCTCTCCATTTGACAGGCAGGAGGTTATGATGCTTTGAGGCGTCTACATAGTACCACAAATTTGGAAGAGCTGTGTGAGGCAGATGTTGTTATTGAAGCTATTGTTGAATCTGAAGATGTGAAGAAAAAATTATTTCTTGAGCTAGATAAGATTGTTAAAAGTTCTGCCATTTTGGCTTCTAATACAAGCTCTATCTCCATAACTCGTCTAGCATCTGCAACTAGCAGGCCGAGTCAGGTTATGCTTAAATTTGTTTGTTCTTTTGGCCCAAAGTCATGCTTGGAACATTGAATAACAAATGTTGGACAAGTTACATGTCTCTTGTAGCCACATTTACATAAGATCTAATGGATTGCACTTCTTTTTTTTTTTTCTCTTCATCATGTTTAGTATTGATTTCAAGAAAATTCTGATTAGTTTAAAGAAACGTTTCATCTGCAGGTCATTGGCATGCATTTTATGAATCCTCCTCCTATAATGAAATTGGTTGAGATTGTGTGTGGCTCGGACACATCAGATGAGACATTTTATTTAACCAAGGGATTGGCTAAGAGGTGACCTAAATACTCTTTTGTAATGTATAGTTGCCTTCAAATGATTATTAATACTGTTCTCTAGATATAATGTTTACTTGAAATAGTCATTAAATATCGGGGCAAATTATAGTTGCCACGTAAATGATTATTATAAGTATTCTTAGGATATGTGTGCGCCTATGATCCAAGAATGTTTGTTTGAAACCATTTGGTACTTGGATAGAGTTCCATTCTCCACTTTCACTTGGAGCAACCAAGCGGAATCCTCAATTTTGCTTGAACTAACTGTTGAATGACTATTATATCTTCAGGTTTGGCAAGGTAGTTATATGCTCTCAGGATTTTGCCGGCTTCATTGTAAACCGGATCCTAATGCCAATGATAAATGAAGCATTTCACGCCCTTTATACAGGGGTGGCAACAAAGGAAGACATTGATACAGGAATGAAGTTGGGGACAAACCATCCAATGGGTCCTTTAGAGCTTGCAGATTTTATTGGATTGGATGTCTGCTTGTCAATAATGAAAGTACTTCATGCTGGCTTAGGCGACAGTAAATATGCTCCCTGTCCTCTTCTTGTGCAGTATGTTGATGCAGGCCGTCTTGGACGAAAACGTGGTATTGGAGTATATGGCTACGGTGAAGCATCCCAAGAAGTAAAACCATCGGCTCGGCTTTGAAATTTTAGCATTTTGCCACTAAGGAGCCATTTATTACAACGCTTTGTAACTAATACAGGTTCATCTCTTGAGGTGGTTCTCTGACAAATAAGTATATACAATAAGCCGCTGTTCTCTCTCTCACCCTCTCTCTCTTTCTTTTTTTCGCTTACATAGGCAGAGCTAGAGCTCTGTATTTTGGGGGGTCAAAGTTAAAATGTGAAAAGTTTATACATAAAATAAAATTTAAAGAATAAGGTTTAAAATTAAATTATAAGAAATTTAAAACAAAATGTTATTAATTGCTTAGTAAATTACCTTAAATTTGAAAGTGGATGTCTAATTTAATAATTTTGGAGAAATGTATAATGAAATTTACTTAAAATATGAAGGCTGAAATTAAAATTTAATTGATTTTATTGAAATTATTATTAATTTTTATTGCAAATCATTTGAAAGCCTAAGGATAATTTTTAAATTTTAGAAACTTCTAAGAGGGAGAAAGGGAGAGGGGGAGAGGCACAAATTATTAAGTGGATCTTGGGTCACGATGCTTCGTGATTTGGATGTTTAAAATGTATGTGGTTTAATACAGAGCGTTAAACTGTGGTAAAGCAACCAGTTCAACTAGCTACATGATCTCAATTGATTTAAGTCTCTCTTTAGCCTATTTCGACTCAAGCATCTAGTTCCACCATAGTTACTATAACACATTTGGTTGCAAGATTGTAGAGAGTTAATTGAGCTGTTGAGGCTATATTTGGATTGATCATAAATAATTATCAACAAGTAGTAATTGTACCAATTGTAAGTTCCATCCATAACAAAACTGAATTTAAGTCTCTCTTTAGCCTGTTTTGACTCAAGCTCTAGTTCCACCACAGTTACTATCGCACATTTGGCTGCAATATTGTAGAGAGTTAATTGAGTTGTTGAGGCTATATTTGGATTGGTCACAAATAATTATCAACAAGTAGTAATTGTACCAGTTGTAAGTTCCATCCATAACAAAATTGAATTTAGTGTTGCCAGTGATTTTATAAAGTTTAAATTGAAGAAATTTTCCAGTGAGGACGCATTTACAAATCTTATAGACTTTCTCAATAATATGGAATGGTGTTATGAGCTTCCAGGTTCTTGTCATTGATGGTACTTCTAGTAAGGCATCAACTTGAAGGGGTTGCTTATGATTGGTATCTATCTAAGAAGAATAGTAGAGCTAGGGAATCTCTTCTTTGGTTAGAGTTTCAAACTCTTTTTCTAGAGTAATTATTACTTGAGAGTATTCAAGATGTAAAGGCTAAAGAGTTTAAGGTACTAAAACAAGAGGGTTTGACAGTTGTAGAATATGAGGTGAAGTTTATTAAATTGTCTTATTTTAGCAAACATCTTGAATACTCTTAAGTATTCAGGATGCAAAGGCTAAAGAGTTTAAGGTACTAAATCAAGATAGTATGACAGTTATAGAATATGAGATGAAGATTATTTAGCTCGTTTTAGCAAGCATTTGATTCTCAATAAGTAAAGAAAGGCATAAAAATTCAAGTAGGGACTAAAAGATAAGCTAGTTGATTATATTACTCCTTTATGACTCCCTACCTTTGAGGAGGTTATCAATTAGGCTAAATAGATGGAGATGTTTGATAATAAGTGTAACGCTTATGAATAACATAAGCAACCTAAGAGTGATGGTCAAAATAACCAGAATGGTATATATAATATCTATGGTCGAGGATAAAGTGATCAAGGATCATATCAAGGTAGACAAAGTTCATAGGCATTATGAGGGACATAGCATTCTGGAGGTAGATAAAGTCAGCGAAAATTATCTCATATAGGTGTTATGCCATATAGCTAGAGCAAGCAAGCTTTTTTGGTACCACATGTCATCACTATGGTAAATTTCATGGTGGTTATCCATGCCATTAAGTGATGGGAGCTTACTTCAGATGTGGACAAATGGGACATCGCTATAAAGATTGCCTTTTAGTTAGGACATTGTAGAGTTTTAGTTAGACAACACTTCTAACACCTACTATCTAGGCTCAGCCAGTTTCTTAGTATAGTGGTAGAGGTTGAGGTCTTGGTGGTTGTGGTCCAGGCGATAGAAATAGTGGCAGAGGATTTACTCAGACTTAAGGACAAACATTTGAGGGAAGAGGATAGGTTAAAGTTTTGACGATGACTCAAAAGGATGCTCAAGCATCTAATGTGGTTGTTATAAGTACATTATATATTTATTCTTTTTAATGCTAGAGTGTTATTTGATCCTGACTTTACATATTCTTTTATCTCTCTATATTTTTTCATGAGGTTTGGGAAATCTCTTACACATTTAGACTATCTTTTATTCATAGCAACACTTATAATAGATATTGTGGATATTAATCTAGTATACAGGGATTGTATGACATAGATTGGGGATAAAGAGTTAGTTTGTTATTTTATAGATGTTGGAGTTTAATGTCATCCTATGAATGGATTGGTTAGATTCTTATCATGCCTCTTTAGATGGTTTCAAAAAATTGACCTTTAGGATTCCTGGTGATGAGTAGTCTCAATTTCAGAGAGAACATAGTAGTGCTTCATATAAGCTCATTTCTACGGTTAGTGTAAGAAGGATATTATGTAAGAAATGTCAGGGTTATCTTACATATGTTAGAGATGCTCAAGCAAAAGGTGCTACCTTAGAGCAGGTTCTAGTTGTCAGCGAATTTGTTTATGTGCTTCTTGAGGATTTTTTAGGTTTACTCCAAGTGAGGGAGATTGAATTTAGTAGTAATTTTGTTCTTATAACTAATCTTATATCCATAACTCCTTATCACATGACACTTGCTGAGCTCAAGGAGTTAAAGGAGTAATTGCAAGACTTATTGGACAAGGGTTGTATTTAACCAAGTGTTTCTTTTCGGGGTGCTATAGTGTTATTTATGAAGAAGAAGGAAAAGTCCTTAAGACTATGTGTTGCTAATGCTTGGGAGAGAATGTTGTGAATGCTTGGAGAACATGTGAACCTAAGGTATCGGTCTAACTCATCTACTTTGAATGATGTGTTTTGAATGATAACAAAATAATGATAAAACTCTGAGAAGTTCTAATATTTGTATTTTAGTGTTTTTTGTTTAAGTGTTATAGCTGAGTCCTTCCAATGGGCATTGGACATTCACAATGAACATTGGACCATTCAACGAACATTGAATGAATGTTGAAAATAGCTAAAATCTTTTGGACCTCACAACGAGTGTTATCCCTTTACAATGGGCATCGCATAAGTACTATAATTTGATCTATGCACTCTAAGACTCACCATGAGTATTATGATTTCGCAATGGGCATCGATCTAGCTTATCAACAGGCATTATATATTCGTAACAGGCATTTGAAAAGTGCCCTAAATTGTACTATACTTTCTAGACTAGCCAAATAGGGGATGCAACAAACATTGAGATGTCTCTAACGGGCATTGCGAGATCTCCAATAAGTGGTGAAACATGTTTGTAAAGTTTAAAAAATAAAACACCAACCTCATGCTCTTTGGGAAGCTAATAATGGGAGTTTATCATTCTCTAATGTGCATTGAAGTTGAGAACAACAACTATGGAAAGATTGACATTGTTGTTCAATGGACATTGGAAAGCTCTCCAGCAGAAGTTGTCATGGTTATCTTACTTATGTTAGAGATACTCAAGCAAAAGATGCTAGCTTGGAGCAAGTTCTAGTTGTCAGCGAATTTGTTGATATGTTTCTTGAGGATTTGATAGGTTAACCCTAAGAGTGGGAGATTGAATTTAGTATTAATCTTATTCCTATAACTAATCCAATATCTATACCTCCTTATCGCATGGCATTTGCTGAGCTCAAGGAGTTAAAGGAGCAATTGCAGAACTTATTAGATAAGGGTTGTATTTGACCAAGTATTTCTTTTTAGGGCATTCTAGTGTTATTTGTGAAGAAGAAGGATAAGTCTATTAGACTGTGTGTTGTGAATGCTAAGAGAAAATGTTATGAATGCTTGGAGAACATATGATCCTAAGGCATTGGTCTAACTCATCTACTTTGAATGATGTGTTTTGAATGATAACAAAATAATGTCAAAACTCTAAGAAGTTCTAATGTTTATATTTTAGGGTTTTTTTTATTTAAGTGTTACAGCTAGGGCCTTCCAACAAGCGTTGGACATTCGCAATGAGCGTTGCACCATTCAATGGACATTGAAAATTGAATAATGAATATTGAATGAATGCTACAAATAGCTAAAGTTTTCTAGACCTTTCAATGGGTATTTTACGTTTGCAATGGGCATTAGAGAAGTATTCTAGTTTGAGTTGTACACTCTAGAACTTACTTTGGTGTTGTGGTTTCACAACGACATCGATCTAGCCTAGCAACAAGCATTACATATTAGTAACATACATTAAAAAAGTGCCACAAATTGTGCTAAACTCTCTGGACCAATCAATGAGGGTTGACAAAAATGTAACGGGCATTAAGATGTCTCCAACAGGCATTGCGAGATCTTTAACAAGTGTTGAAGCATGTTTGCAAAGTTTGAAAAATATAGCACTAAGATCATGCTCTAGAAACTAACAATGGACGTTGATCATACTCCAATAGGCATTGAAGTTGAGAATAACAACTGTGGAAAAATTGATGTTTATTCAATGGATGTTGGGAAGATCTCCAATGGACATTATCAGGGTTGTCTTGCTTATGTTAGAGATGCTCAAGTAGAAGGTGCTAGCTTGATCTGTTTTAGTAAGTTCTAGTTGTCAGCAAATTTTTTGATCTGTTTCTTGAGGATTTGCCAGGTTTGCCCTAAAAGAGGGAGATTGAATTTAGTATTAATCTTGTTCTTATAATTGATCCTATCTTCATGCCTCATTATCGCATGGCACTTGCTGAGCTTAAAGAGTTAAATGAGCAATTGCAAGACTTGTTAGACAAGGGTTGTATTTGACCAAGTGTTTCTTTTTAGGGTGCTCTAGTGTTATTTGTGAAGAAGAAGGAAAAGTCCTTAAAACTATATGTTGTGAATGCTAAGGAGAGAATGTTGTGAATGCTTGGAGAACATGTGACCTTAAGGCATTAGTCTAACTCCTCTACTTTGAATGATGTGCTTTGAATGATAATAAAATAATGACAAAACTTTGAAAAGTTCTAATATTTGTATTTTAGAGTTTTTTTGTTTAAGTGTTACAATCTAGTCCTTCCAACGGGCTTTAAACATTTGCAACGGACATTGGACCATTTAACGGACATTGAAAGATGAATAATGGACATTGTATGAACGTTGCAAATAGCTAAAGTCTTCTAGACCTCACTATAAGTATTGTCACTTTGCAATGAGCGTCAGAGAAGTACTCTAATTTGAGTTATGTACTCTAGAACTCTTCATGGGTGTTTCATAACAGGCATCAATTTGGCCTACCAATAGGCATTATATATTCTTAACAAGCTTTATAAAAGTGTCCCACATTATGCAACACTTTCTGGACCAACCAACATGAACACGAAATGGGCATTGAGATGTCTCTAACGAGCATTGTGAGATCTCTAACAAGTTTTAAAGCATGTTTGTAAAGTTTGAAAAACAGAGCACTAAGCTTATGCTCTCTATGAAGCTAACAACGAACATTGATCATACTCTGATGGGCATTAAAGTTGAGAATAATAATTATGGGAGGATTGACAATGGGCATTAGAGCTAGCCATTACAACATTAACAAGTATTTATCATAGACATTGGGCATTGTCACCTCTAATGGTTAGTTTTGAAGAAAAGTTGTCAAACTTAACTTCAAGTACTCCAATGACTAGTTTTGTAGTTTTGGTTATATAAGGAACATTTCTGAAGACCAGAAAAAGGTTAGAGACTTTGGAGAACTTTAGTAATCAACTAAAGAACATCTACCAAGCTATTTCTGCAAGCCTTTTGGTGTTGCTTTGTTTTGTATTTGGATAGAGTGAGGATTGTATTTTTAATACTCTTTGAGAGTAGATTCTCTTTAGCACTAAACATGTATTTGCCTAATTGAAATACATTTGACACTATTTGGATCTTTTCTTATAAATGGAGTTTCACAAAGGTTGGGTTGGCTCTCTTATTCCTTGTAAAAGAGAGTGATTGTAAAGGTTGTCCTTGAGTCTGTAAAGGGAAAGATTGTCTTTGAGTCTGTAAAAAGAGAAGGTTATCCTTGAGACTGTAAAATGGAAGGTTTGTTCTTGAGCCTTGAAAAAGAATGGAAAGGCCTAAGTGAAAGCTTAGGGAGTAGAGTAGACACATTTTCAAACTAATATAAAAACACTATGTTATTTGTACTGTTGCTTCTATATCATTTGTGTGTTTTTTTATTTATAACCCAATTCACCCTCCTCTTAGGTTGCTTCATCTGCATCTAAACTAACACTATTTATAGATTATAGGCAATTGAATAAAGTTACTATGCATAATAGGTGTCCCCTTCCATGTATTGATGGCTTGTTTGATCAACTTCAAAGTGCACAGTACTTCTCAAAAATTGATCTTGATTATGGATATCACTAGTTGAGGGTCAAAAAGAATGACATAGCTAAATCCACCTTTAGGACTTAGTATAGACACTATGAATTTCTTGTAATGTTGTTAGGTCTAATTAATGCTCCTACTGCCTTTATTGACCTTATGAATAAAGTCTTTAGGTCCTTTTCTAGATAGATTTGTGATAGTTTTTGTTGATGATATTTTAGTGTACTCAAAGAGTAACAAATAGCATAGGCAACATTTAAGACTTATCTTTAGACCTTATGAGAATATCAGCTATATGTTTAAGTTCTCAAAGTGTAAGTTTTTGTTAGATTGTATGATTTTTCTAAGGCATGTATTTAAGGATGGGGTGAGTGTTGATTAGAAAAAGGTCAATTTGCTCCACTAGCCAATGCCAATGTTTGTGATAAAGATTTAAAGTTTTTTTTTTGTTTAATAGGATATTACAGGAAATTTATGAAAAATTTCTCTCACATTGCTTCTCCTATGACTAAATTACATAGAAAAATGTGAAGTTTTAAGGGTCAAATGCTTGTGATTAGAGTTTTAAGGAGCTTAAGACTCATTTAACTATAACACTGTTGTTAGCTCCTCCAAATGGCTATGTAGTGTTTTATGATGGCTTAAAGGTTGGCTTAAGGTGTGTTCTAGTGCAAAATGGTTAGGTAATTGCTTATGCCTCACACCACTTGTAAAGACAAAAGTAAAATTGTCTCACTCATAATCTATAGATGTTGGTAGTAGTCTTTGACTTGAAGATTTGGAGACATTATTTGCGTGGAGAGATATCTGAGATCTTTACAAAGCATAACAGTCTTAAGAACATCTTTAATCAGCAAGATCTTAATCTTGGGCAGAGGAGATGGGTAGAGCTGTTTAAAGATTATGATTGCATAATACAGTACCACCCTATCATTGCAAATGCTTTTAGTAGAAAAATCTGCTAGTAGTTTGGCTTATATATATATTGTTAGATGGCCTTTGATTAGTGAGATGCATTAGTTGACAACTTAAGGAGTATATTTTGATACCTCATCAAAAGTTTTCTTAGCTCAATTCCATATTAGACCTACCTTGCGAGATAAGATAAATGTTAACTAACACTAGGATCGAGGGTTGAATAAGGATATAAATGGGGTCTATCAAGGTTACAATAACGAATTTGTGATAGATAAAGATGGTGTTCTTTATTATGGTTCTAGATTATGTATTTATAGAGTTGAAGGTCTAATGGAACAAATTTTGAGGGAAGCACACAACTCAACTTACACAGTGCATTCAGGTTCAATTAAGATGTACCATGATTTGAGAGATCTATTAGTGGATTAAAACAAAGAAGCACATTGCATAGTTTATGGCTAACTACCTAACTTGCTAACAAGTTAAGGCAGAATATCAAAGACCATATGGATTGCTTAAATGGGAAGAGATTACCATGAACTTTATTGTTAGGTTGTCACATATTCGAGAGAGCTATGATTCTATCTGGATGATTGTTAATAAGCTGACAAAATCTGCTGACTTTTTGGCTGTGAAGATTACTTATAACATCTTGTGATTAGCTTAGCTATATTTAGATTAGATAGTTAAACTTCACGGGGTTTCAATCTTTATTGTGTTTGATCATGGTGCTCAATTTACATCTTAATTCTAAAAGAAATTTCAAGAAGATTTGGAAGAGTTAATTATATTTCGATACTGCTTTTGATCCTTAGACTGACGGGCAATCTAATAGTACTATTTAGACTTTAGAGGATATGCTTGGAGCCTATATAATAGATTTTGGCAGTTGGGATGATCATTTACTTTCAGTGGAGTTTGCTTACAACAATAGTTACCCAACCAATATTGAGATGACGCGTTACTAGGCTCTCTATGGATGAAAGTTTAACTCATCTATCTATTGAGACGAGGTTATAGTGAGATGACTTACTAGTCCTATAACACCCTAAAATTTATCATTTATATTTCTCTAGAATTATAAGTATTAAAGTTATTAAAATATACTTATTTGATGTTTTATTTATTTTTTAGATTTTATTTGAGTATTTAAATAATATATGAGTAAATTTTTATCAAGAAAAATGATTTGGATATATATATATATATATATAATGTGGTGAATTTAATTTTAAAAAGGGGTAAAATATTTTCAAAGTTGATTTTTAATTTATTTAAGTACATGAGAATATGATTCTTAGTGATTCAATGGATATGTTAATATTTTAAAGATAAATGATTTTATATTAATAAAACTATTATTTAATTAAGATTATATTAATTATTATAAATTAAATTTAATAAGTTATATTCATAAATACCATATGTTTAAGTATGAATTTAATTGAGGTTTATGAAATTTATGGAGGATTAATATATGTTAATATGAATATATAATTTAAGTAAGTCTAATATTAGTTATGTTAAGTTCATGTTCAAGAGATTTAATTAAATTTAAGATGAAGATAATATTTTATTTGAGTAAAATCCATATGTTTAATTTTAGAGAATTTAATTATGTGGCTAATGATCAAAGAATTATTTTAAGAAAATATATGTGAAAATGATTTAATTATAAGATTAATTATTCAGGTGGTGATTTAATTATTATTATTATTATTATTAGAAAAAATAAATAAGTGTCTCGGTTGGTCCAAAGGACCGACCAAGATCGCAACTTGGTGAAAACCAAGATGTTTTGCTTGGACCAACCAAGATCGCAACTTGGTGAAAACCAAGATGTTTTGCAAAAACAAAGAAAAATAAATGTGGGGAATGAGACATAATCCCATCCTACACCACCCGTAGAGAGAGAGAAGGCTGCCAGGTGGCAGCCGGTCAGCTTGGTCTGGCCAGACAGCACCACCAATAGTAGTGCCAATGCAGAAATCGGTAAAAATAGGAGCAAATTTTTCAAGTGGTCATATCTCGTCAACTGCAGCTCCAAATTAAGTGATTCAAGATACTATAAAAAAAAATTTTCACACGCTTTTCATGAATATCTGATTCGTCTATAATGAAGATCGGACAGTGATATAATGCTAGACAATGTTTCTATCAAAACTCGATTTTTTGAGATTTTAGACAAATTGTAGTTTATATGATGATGCCATAAATTTCCACAAACTTTTGAAAAGACGATCTAGGAGATAACTCACAATGACCACCAATGACGAACTTCGGCCACCGTAGGTGGCGGCTTCAGTGAGATTTAGGACACGAATCAAAGCAAAATGTGTTTTTCATCCTAGTCCTATTTGTGCAATTTTCACAAATTATAAATGTTTCGATGATGTTTTATAAAATTTTTATTATTTTTTATAATTATAATTTAGGTTTAAAATTCTGAAATTAATATTTATTAGAGGTTTAATGTCATGAGAGTAAACTAGATAGATATATAATAATGTTAATTAATTAGTGGATGGAAGAATTGGAGTTTAGTAGTGGTTTTAAATTAAATTATCATAATTAAAGAAGTTAATTTTAATTAGAGAAATTAATGAGAACTAACATAATTGTTAAGGCAAATGAAATTGTTAAAATATTTTATGAAATTAATAGAATAATGATTAATGTTGATTATTTGGTGTTATTTAAGGATATTGTGATCAAAATAGAATTTTGGATTAAGTGATGAATATTAGAGAATTAGTTAGAATTAAATGGAATTATTGGACTTGATTATAAAGGTTAGATGAATTAATGAAAGTAAGTTGATTAATTGGTTAATGAGCTTATTAGCATAAATATATATATATATGGGGGTAAATGATAATATAAGTTTAAATTTAAATAGGTAATAGTTAATATTATAATAATAATATAAATAGGTTTTCTTTATTTATATAAGTTAAAGTTTTTTTAGCTAAAAATTAAGATGAGGAAAATAATTTAACTAGTAATTAAATTGACTAAATTAAATAGTAATATAAATCTATATATACAAATATTTATATACTTGATTTGTTATCTCTAATTATTTAGTTAATATCTTAGGCTTAATGACAATTTGAGAAAAATTTGAGCAATTAGCATTAAGCAATATAATTTATATATATATTTAATTTATTATTGAGAATGTGGATATATTATCTATGATTATTCAATTAATGTAATTGATTAGTTTAATTGAAATATATTATTAATTATATGATTATTGAAGATTATTGTTGATTAATTGGAGAATAAATTAATGTGTTGGTATAGTTATTAGTTAAGTTAATTATTATTTTTATGAGTGTTTATAATTATTGAAATTTATATGAATGATTATGTTGATAAATTGAGAATTATTAATTATTTAATTATGTAATGTGTTTAGTCTGGTGTATAAGAAATTTAGAGACCCAACTTGCATTGAATAATGTTGAAATATATTATCGAAATGTTTTTTTTTTTTTTATAGAAAATCAACCTATTTTATAGATGTTATGTTCAATTTTTAAGAGAGATGCTGTCAAAATTTCATTAGAAATTTTAGTGAAAATTAAAATGAGAATTTATGAAAAAATAATTATCTTAGAAGTTACGTTAGGAGTAATATTTCACATTGATTCTTATAAATTATATTTAATTATTTAGATTCCCCTGCCACCCAATCTGCACCATTGAAAGTATAGGAGTATTTTACGATCTTCAACCTTCTGTGAGTTAATATTATATACCTTTATGGTATTAGCTTGACTTGACTTCTCTTGCATATAAATAGTATTATTGATGTTGCATTATATGATTATATGTGTATATAATAGTTTGTAACATTTATGTGAATAATTTATAATATTGATATGACTGCAGATTGAGAGCATTAACAGAACATGCCACCTGATGGGTTACATTAGGACCAAGTGTGCGTTGGTTTGATCATATATAAATAATCGTGACTAATAGTGCTCTAATTGACCTTGCTCTTTAAGCTTAGGAAATTAAAATATTATGATGTGATAGTGCCCTAGTTGAGCTTGCACTTTGGACTTAGGACATTAAAATATTATGATATGATAAGATTATGAGCACTCTAGTCGAACTTGTTCTTTGGGTGATGATATATTGAAATAAGTGAAATGGTTAGCGATCCCAGTTGAGTTTGTTCTTTGGGTGCTAATCAATTTAGAATAAGAGTCTAATGACTATTAGTATTGGAGTATAGGTTATGCTCTCATTCTTATTTCATATGATTGACCTTGCTGATGAATTGTATATATAAATTCATCATCCAATGTTTGTACATTTATTATGTATGATTCTTGCGAATCCATAATGTGTGCTCATCTAGTAGGTTATAGAAGTATATAATATTACCTTACTTGTGAGATTGACAGTCTCTACTAATTTCTCAGGTAGTAGCTAATCCGATAGATTATTTTTAATAGTCCTGCAGTCCTTCATTTGCGTAGACATATTATGTAGAGCTTCATAGTTTGCTGTAGTAGGACTTATATATTGACAAATATTATGGATTTAGATACTATATTCATTTTTATTATGTTAGCATGGATTGTGGGATTGAGTTCATCTCTCTCAATATTTATTTGTTGGTATATATTGTGAACTTTGTTACATATGTAATCATGGTGGATGTTACTTATTATTCTTATAAAACCTCAATAATTATTAATTAAAGATTAGTTAAGAATAAAATGAAATACACTTGTTACGTATTTTGGAGGCCTTTAATCTACCCATTTGCTATCGCTAGTCATAGTCTAAGTGGGGTCATGACAAGTTCAAAGTTGATACAACAAATATCAGAAAAAATTCTATTTGATTTATGATAGGCTTTTGACTACTCAGAGTCGACAAGTGAGGTATGCTAACCCAAATGTAGAAACGTGAATTTCTCTATTGGTGATCATGTGTTTATGAGGTTTCTCTTATGAAGGAAGTTATGAGATTCTAGAAGAAAGGAGAATTGAGTCATCACTTCATTGGCACTTTCAATATCATTGAGAGGGTTGGAGAGGTGGCTTATCAATTGGCTTTTCCTCCAGACTTCTTGCATGTGTATCTAGCACTCCATGTTTTCATGTTAAGGAAGTACATTTTAGACCCTTCACAAGTTTTGCATCCATGGATTGTACAGTTTAGGAGTGATTTGTCTTACGAGGAACAGTAGATTTTATACTAGAAGACTAGAAAACTTCTTTCTAAGGAGCTTGCTTTGGTCAAAGTCTTGTGGCATAATCACTCTAATATGAACACCATGTAGGAGATAAAATTTGAGATGTGAGCTAAATACACTTATTTATTTGATAAGTCAAGTTAGAATCTATTCTTGTTTATTCATTTATTAGATTCCTATTTGTTTAAATTTGGGAATCAAATTTTATGAGGAGGACATAATGTAACATCCCTATATTTTAAAATTTTTAAAATCATATTTATTTCAAAATAATAATAATTATTTAGAGATTTAAGAACATCTGTTTTTACTAGAAAATTTGAAATAAATTATATGTATATAAATTATTTATTTTAGAAATATATATATATATATATATATATATATATATATATATATATATATATATATATATATATATATGAAAATCTAAACTTAGAAATTGTTGTAAATTAAAATGATTTTACCAATATTATATCTATTTATTTAATTTTAATTATTCTATGAGATAACATAATAAAACAACCAAATAATTTTTTTTTTTTTTTTAGTTTTTCACTTCTTTAAAAGCTACTTTATCGCACCTATACTCATTCTCAATTACAGTTATCAAGCTATTTTTTAAAACCTCATTCTTTCACTATCGTTGGCCTCTTTTACATAGTTTTCAACTAATCAGAGATGCAAATTAGAAATCTCTTACTGTCTAAATAATTCACAAAAATTATTTTGCTTTTTACTTGATTAATCATCCTTGTGCAAAGTGATTGACTCCTACTTCATTATCGTTTATGTAAGTTTACTCTATTTCTATTATATTTCATTATTTTGAGCACTTATTTAGCATCCAGGATACGAATTCTCTTCATATGCCTATGTTTTACCTAAACATTTAAATTCAAATTTTCTTGACTTTCTGTTATTAACTTTCGGGGTGGTTGCTTGTTAAGTGGCTAAACTTGATTATTAAAGAATGGCACACATGCATAGGGCCTTTGATTTGGTTGTCTTATTCTCTCCTTTGTTTTTCTTTATCTACTCCTAAATTGACCAAGATTCAATATGTTGTGAATCTTCTTCTTCATATATGTGTTTAACACATATACAAAGTTATTTAATTATTTGTATTAAATATCTAATATATGATTCTTAAAATATGTATATTTTTAATGTATTTGCTATTGATAATTGCAAGTATTCAAATCATTTTGAATTTAAAAAATTAATTATTTTCAATATGCTTTCAATCTAAAAGTTTTAGTTTTTTTAGAAGAATTTTTTGATGTTTTACTTAATATATACGCATATAATTCATGAAAATTGACATATAAATTATTAATTATTTTGGTTAGTCCTCTCAATTAGTTTTTGAGTCCTTACTTTCTGACCTCGCTCTAATTAAATAATTGAATA
The DNA here is from genome assembly GCA_949677035.1 of Omphalea diandra. Lineage (NCBI taxonomy): Eukaryota > Viridiplantae > Streptophyta > Magnoliopsida > Malpighiales > Euphorbiaceae > Omphalea > Omphalea diandra. Next base: position 151 of record CATIWR010164738.1, on the reverse strand, counting down.
ATATATTTATATTAATTGTATTATCTTATAATTGTATAGAAAAGTTGGATCCTTCTTGTGTCAATTGAGGTTGTTTGTTTTTGTAATTGAATTTAGCTTCTGTTCTTAGTTGTTGGACTTATATATATATATATATATATATATATATATA
>CATIWR010164688.1:0-26730 GCA_949677035.1 Omphalea diandra | reverse complement strand
ATCAACTTCTTCATTTCTTCTTGAGGGATTGATTCAATTCTGCAATAACAACACTTATTTGAAACATTAGTGATGATCAATCTACTTTGTCAAGATCAAAAGAGGTTTTAAACCTAGGATTGATTATCCTAGTTCAACACTTAAGATTGTACTAATATATGTTAAGGGGGGGGGGGGTGATCTTTTTGTTAGAATGAGTGGCAGACGTGGCAACCCAAGAGGGGGGATAAATTAGGTTACTAATAAAAACACAAACACAAACAATCCAAGCTGAAACAAATAACACAAATCAACACAAGGACTTTATAGTGGTTTGGAAATGTGCCTACTTTATTCCATAAGTTTTCACTTAGGCCTTTCTATTCCTTTTGTAGGCTTAGGAACAACCTTTCCTTTTTTAAGGCTCAAAGACATTCTTCCCTTTTATATGCTCAAGGATAACTTTCCCTTTGCTATTTTTCTAAGCACAATACCAATCTTTATAACCACTAATAACGATAGATCCAAATAGTGTCAATGTCTCTCAAATCAAGCAATAAATACACTATTAGTGCTCAATAAAACCTACTCTTAAAAAGAGTAACAAAGTAATCTCACTTTACTTAAAAATACAAGCAATACCCAAAAAGGTTTGCACAAAGACTTGCTAAAAGTTCTCTAAATGTTTATAAATATTCTCCAAACTGTTTAATATTATTTTTAGTCCTCAAAAATGCTCTTTATATAGTCAAACTCCAAAACTAACCGTTGAAATAATTTTTGTTAAGTCTGACAGCTTTTCTACAAAACTAACCATTAGAAGAGACAACACTCATTATTCTTCATCAACCTCCATTAAACTTGTAATGGTTATTTCCAATACGTGTTGATCTTCCTTCCACGTCTGTTGGCTTTGACAACAATGTTTGTTAGAGTATGAACAATACCCATTATTATTTCCATAAAGCTTGAATTTTATACTCTATTTTTCAACATCTTGCAAACAAGATTCAATGTCGGTTGAGCAATTCACGATGCCCATTAGAGACATCTCAACACTTGTTGCATGTTTGTCAGCCCCTATTGGCTGGCCCAGAAAGTGTAACACAATTTAGGGCATTTTTCCAATGCTTGTTACAAATATACAATGCTTATTGCTTGGCCAAATCAATGGCCGTAGAGAGGTCTAGCACAACTCAACTTGGAGCACTTGTCCAACGCCCATTGCAAGGTCCAAAAGGCTTTGGCTATTTGTAGTATTTAATCAATGTCCATTGTTCATCATTTAATGTTTGTTAAATTGTCCAACACCCATTGCAAATGTCCAATACCCATTAGAAGGACCAAGCTGCAACACTTAAATAACAACACTAAAATACAAACATTAGAACTACTCTTGGTTTTGTTATAGTTTTATTATCATGTAAAACACATTATTCACAGTAGATGAGTGAGTTCGATGCTTTTAGATCACATGTTCTCCAAGCATTCTCCCCCTAGTATTCACAATACTTATTATAATTCTTTGCTACTCTCTTGGAATAAGAGTTTTATGTGATAAAATCATTTTTATCTATTGTCCTAGCTACAAACAAATGATATTATGTCATGCAACTAATAAACAAGAAATTTTCAATAAGCAATGCATATATGAATAATAATAAACTTACATCCCATACGACATTTCCACTATCTTCACCATAAAAAATTCCTTCCTCAAGTTACTTTTCACTGGATTTATGCTTTTTTACTACATATGTTACTTTCTCCTTTCCTTTGCTTGGTTGAGCATGGATGTAGTCTAGTATATCTGTCCCCTTGCTTTGTGGGTTAGATTTGTTTAAGGCTTGTTATGTCTCATAGGCAAAGGAGTTCCAATTGTAATTCCTAGTACTGGAAACCTATTCCTCCATCCCTAAAATAAAATAATTATAATTATCATTAAATTATAGATATTTGCTAATAGAATAAATAATGGAAATAAAATTAAAACATAAAACCATAATGATTACAAGTGTTTCTTTATGCCATATGTTAGTAGACCTTGTATGGCTTCCAATTTGATCAATATTCTAAATCAAAATTAACACAATCATAATTACTAAAATTTTACCTCTATTACATTGTCAACAGGAATACCCTTGTGTGTTGCCTTATTTTGGCCAATTCCCTTACATATTAAGTAGCTCATCTTCACACCCTTTTTTAAAGCTTCTTCATATTTCTCTTGTGGTTCATTTAAATTTCTTCTCCTTATTTTCTTTAGCCTTCCAGTTGTTTATTAAGCATTTAGAGGAGTAATTCTAGGCTAACCAGTTCTTAGCCACATAGTCATACCCTCCACATAACTCTTCAAATATCTATCCTTGTTATACCATTCAGATATATACTTTACCAAGTTATTCTAGTTGTGATATATTACACATATCCAATAGGGATAAGGAATGCTACAAATATCTTATGATCCATAAGCAAGTTCTTTCATTGATGTTAACTCTGTACCTATCTATCCCTTTTGATATCTCATAATCGTCTTCTCCATTCCACTCAATAATATAATTGCATGTCCTTTTTCATATTAGCTATAAGCTTCCTGATTACAGCATGACTTACATTAGAAATTCACTTTCTAGCTTCATCTGATTTCAAATATATCTTTTTTATAATATCCCCCCCTTATTTCCTTTAACATACTGATAATATGTTTTTCCCGTCTTTGACATAAAGGCCATTGAATGACTCACATAAATTATTCTCAACCACATCACATTTGGTTGCACATGAAAAGTTAGCTCTACACAAATTCACAATTGGGTATTAGATAAGTGCAATAATAGCACCTTTTGCAATTTCCTCCAACTTTTCAAGCTAGTCAAAAAAATATTGCCAATAAGTTGACTTAGCACATCTCTAAAACTTCTTTCTTAACTCTTGACCTTTCCACCTTTTTTTCCACCTAGCATCATATATGTCAATAACATACCTATGTTCTACCATTGGAAGTTCCTTGCTCATTGTATCAATTGGGCCCTATAATTGAATTCATTATATGTATTATGTTATAAATATAATAGAATTATGCAAATTACCATTATAAAATAGTATTTACCTTTTGCATATCTGATATTATTACTAAATTTATGCCATCTATAATGTCTAGATCTTTCTTCAACATTCCAATAAACCAGCTCCATGTCGTAGAATTTTCAATTTTCTCAACTGTTGAAGCAATTAGGAATTGAGAGTTACTTGCAACCCTTCCAATTGCACTTAATAACTCACCTTTACATGTTATTTTGAGAAAACAACCATCAACTCTAATCACTTGTCTACAACCTACTTTCCACCCTTTCTTTAAAGGATCAAAGCAATGTAAAACATGGAAAATTTTCTCTCTTTATATACAAATATCTCAATTGTACTTCTAAGGTTATTAACTTTCAACTGTTATGCATAATCTTCTAACACAACATATTCAACTTTATAATTTCCCTACAACTTTAATAGGAGTTTCTTCCTAACTCTTTTAGCCATGCTAAAAGAAACTTTTAATTTCAAATCTTGTTTTGTTGTAGGTTGCATATCCTCAACTTAATATCATGTTAATCATTGATTTGACCTTTTGTTATTAAAAACCTTAAAACACTTATGCTTTGGATGGTAGCACTTTATCATGAAATCACCTAACTTCTTTTCAAGGCTAGCAAATATAAACCATGGACTTCTTTTAAATGTACGACATGCTCTACACCTACACTTCTCATTCTTTATTTTCAATCCCTTCGTACATTGCATATTTAATGCAAGCTTCCTAAATTATATAACCTTTTCAAACACCATACTTAGAACAAATGTTGGCAAGATCCAACTAGGATCATATGGGATCTTATCAAATTTTTTTATCCTAAAACTCCTAGGCTCACCATCACTAGACTCTACCTCTTTTAGGTCATCACTATCATATCTTTGTATAGCTACACCATTAAAAACACTTATCTCATTATCAAAAATCTCAAACCCTACTTCTTATTCCACATCAATGTCATTTTCATCTAAATCCCCTATTTCACTTACATTCTCAGCTTCTTTCTTATCTTCATCTATATCCTCATTATCATTTTATTATTTAATGTCATTATCATTATTACTATTTATAACATATCTCCTAACATTTTCTCTAGCTTGTGTTAAGTCTTTGTCATCTATATTAGAATGACATTTCATATCCATTTCAACTTCAATGTACTCATCCTTAGTCTTTATAGCAATGTTGATAGTACTCATATTAGGTGCATTACTCACACCTAGACACTCTATACATGCTCACTCTCCACTTAGTCTCTCCCTACCTAGTTTCCCCATTCCTAGTCCCTCCCCAACTAATCATTTCTTACCTCCTACTTCTCTAATACCATCACAACTTATCGCATTTGATGCATTACTATCTAACATTAATATCAATGTAATCTATTCTAGGTTATCTAAATCATGTTATAAATACAGGTCAACATTGTCATCATGCTTAGCCACCTTCAAAATCTCATGGACAGTACTATCATCAAACATCATCATAAGAGCTTCATCCTTAATTGATTTCCCACTAGCAGTTGCCAACATATCTAATTTGACCAATCATTTTCATAATTCTAGCATAATGCATCCAATCTATGCAAAAAATTTTGAAAACTTCTATGCCACCACCTACATATCTCAAAAGTAGGATCCTTAAAGGTACCCCTATGAAATATCCTACCTTTGTAGGTTTTTCGTCAATACTTTAGTAATGCAATTTGCAATTTTCCATAAACAACCAACATAAACCTAAGCATTATTCCAGACATAATTATGCAATATATATATATATATATATATATATATATATATATATATATATATATATGAAGTGGACCACTTTCTCAATTTCTATATACCAACCTTTATTTTTTCAATATTTGTATGTAATGCCAATACATCTACCACCCTATTAATAGTATAATGAGATTTCATTTTAGTAAAACCCACCAAAGCACAGTGACAGAGATAAAATTGATAAAGGAAAATTACCAAATTTAAGACTTTTTTATAGCAAGCTAACTCAGCATTCACTCTTCTCTCTCTAATCGGATGTGATGCACCTTCTTACGAATAAAATATTGCAATGAAAATCTCGTTTGTCATGCACAGTGCTATGCTTTTCATTTTATTGAGTTACTGCTGAGAGATGTCAGCCATTCATTGTTATTATTAGGGTTTTAAGCTCTTTCTTAAGTGTTTTTCATTCATGCACTACCAATAACTCAAAATGGGGTTTAAATACTCTGATTTTTGACTAATTTGATGTGAAAAGACCATAAAGTTAAAATTGAGTCTGATTGGATGTGCCCAAATAATTTAGCGGCAAATTAGCCTTCGGACCTTTTATTTAAAACAAAAAGACAAAGGAGGAAAGATAAAGAACTAATAAAACTACCACTTCTGCTGCTTTCTAAAAAACCCCCTCCATCATCATCATAAGCATCATCAAAGTTGCATTCCCACCACCACACACTCTCCCCTTAAATCTTTTCCATCTATTACCACCACCACCACCATCGCCTCTACCCTTTCTGTTCTCCCTCTCAATGCTTCTTCGTCCCACACTTGACCTATGGTTCACTCAGCTAGCGGAGGCTGCCACATCTTATATTCCATAAAAAAAAGATGGTCCCATGGAGCTCCAACTCTCCATTCCTTCCATCTTTGCTACCGCAGATGACCCTACTCCTCTCTAGGTGGCCAACAAAGTTCTCCTTACTAGAGCCATTACTGTATTTCTTGTTCGCTCTCTTCGTCGCGAGCTAGGTGTACTAAAGAACTGGTAATTATCATTTCTTTATAACAATTCTATATTTGTATCTCTTTCTATCTAAAAATTCATAACTGGGTTTTGTCGTCTTTTTAAATTTTCTCTTTCATACATGTTATTGTCATGATTTAATCTATAGTCCTAATGAAATTTAGTTGTTCTCTATTTAGCTTTCTTAGGAGCTGCATTAGTGCTTCTTGTTATAATTTATAATGGTCCTTATGGCCATTAGTTGTTATTGAGTTTATTTATATTTTAGCTCACTCAGGAATTTTGAGCAAGTTAGTTCTCTGGTTTTTCAGAAATTAGGTCATCAGAAGCAAAGAAAACAATGAAAGAGGAGGCATTAGATAGTTTGAAAGCAATGGGTTCAGCATTGATTGAGGCTACGAAGACTCCTAGAGACATTTTCTAAATTATTTTTAGATTATTTATTTAAATTATTTTAAGATTATCTAAATTATTTTTGCAAATAAATTTATTTAATAAGATAAAATTATTTATATTAATAGCTTATGTATAAAATAGTATTTGATGATATAATTCCTTAGAAATTAGTAAGTGAACTAAATATGATTGTGGTGTACTTTCCATGAAAAAAATATACTAATCAAATATTATAGAACCCAACTTTTTAGGAAATAACTTACTAGGAAGTACCACTTCCCTACCAGCCACTTCTATGGAAGTTAGTAACTTCGTACCAAAAAAAACCTAATTCTAGTCCATTGTGGGTATATTCAGTATGATAAAGTATAGATGATGTAGTTGAAGGTAATGTATTATAGCCAAATAGAATTTTAGTTCAATAAATCATTATTATTATATTCCATTACATTTAATACCACCATTTCAAATATAGTGGAAATTCTTATCCAATTCATGTCATATGGCAAGACTCAGACCCCTTACATCACATTCTTATTGTATGCTACAAAAAATACTGACCTGATAATAAAAAGGTTTGAAGATTGTCAATGAGAAATTAGCATATGTGAAGTTGCCATCATATAATTCTTACTCTTTTGTCATTTCTGACTTTATGCTTCGATAAATAACGATCACCATTAGGTAGCCTGAACATAACTGTCTCCTGATATTTGTGATTAATTTAGGCAAGTTGTAACATCTCCTTGTTGTTGACAGGACAATTATTAATGGGTTGTGCTACCTAGCAACATTCATTTTTTGGCATCAATTCTGTTGGTTTATTCCTTTACTCTAGCTAGCTTGCCATCAACTCTTTCATGGAAGATTCTACTAGTGAAGAAAGTGAAAGGAAAGGCAATGAGAAATCAGGTTCACTGAATTCAGCATCTGATAGTGTTGCTGATACTGCTGAATCCAATAGTAGCCAGGAAGATCAAAATCCAGATAATTTGCAGTAGTGAAGGAGATGAGACTAGGTTTCTATTTATGTCCTGATTCATTTGTATTCGAGGGTGGAAAGGGGTGGACACATTAATCAATTTTGATCTTTAAATTATTATCAATTGTACTCATTCTCTTGCATGTTCATGATCTACTTTTATCTTATTTATCTTCATGTGCAACTTTGAATACCATTAATAGTTTTGATTATAGAGGATGACATAGGTTATATTAGTTGCTCACCATGTGCCATGTTGATTGCGATTAGCTAATATTTGAACTTCAAAACACATTAGTCTGAGTTGCTATTTCCACTTTCTCAAATTTACTACTTAGAGGTTTTGTTTGAAACCTACCACAGGTTTGATCCAAGAAGATTAAAGTCCTCCAAAAATGATTCCAAATATATATATATGTATTAGCTATTGCATGTTGCATTGTCTAAAGGAAATGAAAGTTACATCAACAAATGGTGTTTACCATTGTAAGCTTGGTTACGTTGCATTCAGGAAAGTAGCTATTTGAAATGAAAATATTTGTATTTCATGTTTCAGTTTAACTATATAAATGAGATTTATAATGCATTGGTTTCCTTTAGTTGGCTAGATCTATGAATCTAAATGAAAATTTTTCAAGTTAAGTTTGGTTATGCATGTGTCTACATCACTTTATGTGTATTATTTATCATTTGCTTGCTCAAATCTTAATTTGTAAAATTTAAATCATTAGATTTTGGTTTTGCCCATTACAACTTTTAAGTAATTCTAAATGCCATTTATTTTTTTATTGTTTATGCTTGAATATGAACTTTAAGATGTTTCATCTATATCATTAGGCGAGTGTAATTTATTGCTAGATACTTATTTTGAAAATCTGCAAGCTCTGTTGAATTCAATGAAAAACTGAAACTTGATAAATCTTACTTTTACCATATGTTTTTCATTTTGCTTCTATAATGATTAAAATAAATTCAATTCTATTAATTGTAATATGCTTGTAATGACTTATTTGTTGTACTTTTGTTTACCTGATAATTTGCTTTCTTTACCAGGTGGTCTTCCTTGGTGCACCTTTACACATTCGACTGCAATTATTTGCTCATCTATCTTCTTGAATAGGTTATGGCTTTCTACTGATTTAAAGTGATGAAGAGCGGTTGAATATGTGGCAAGGGTATTCAAAACACCCCCATAACCAATGAAGCTACAAGCATAGGTATTGGACAAAAAATCCATAGATGTAAATTAGTGGCAAAGTGGATTGCTTTTTAACCCAATCGACCAAAAATTGCTTCCTCTCCTATCACTACCTTCTACACATAACTCACAGGTATGTCACTATTTAGCAAGGTTATGAGGAAGTTGGCATGGACGAGGGATCTTGCACCCTAAAGAAAGGAAGCAAAGTCATTAAGAAACATATAAGTAAACTAATATATTTTAGAGATAGTTGATGAACTTGTGTCGCCATATATGATACAACTACAAAAGATGTTATGAGAGGAGCTGCCAATCCATCCTCCAATTAGAGACCTAGCTAGGCAAGGTTGATGCTAAGAAAGTTAATGTTATTATAGTAGAAGTGATTCCTATTAGATATAGACTTATTCTTTATCGAACCTGCAAATGGTAGTAATTACTATATGTGTGATCATGTGCGATTTGGGACAACAAAATATAGCAAAGTTGTGAGTTTCTTACCTGTAATCCACTCTAAGCCCAAGTTTTTTCTACAATGATTTTCATAGTCAATGACTATGATCTCAAGTAAATTTAGACATATAGAAGGTAAAGATGTTAGCCACATATGATTAGAAAACCAATTGGCACAGAAACTACATCTATCTAGGTGTTCTTTTTTCTAACCCATACTCTTCTCCTTTTTGTCAAAAGATGTTGACGAATGCATTTGGGTTGGTTGAATTTTTATTACAACTATGAAGATTTAGCAAACAATGATATGGTAGATTTGGTTAACTAACAACTGAAAAGTAAAAACCTGCAAGTCTAATTTATGGACATTGGTTGTGGATGATATTGGCATGTAGATAAGATCCCTTATATTTTTCATGATTATGTTATTAAGTCCTCATACTATTATTTATATATTGATACAAATGAGGGGGAATTAGCTTATGAACTATTTGATAAACACAAGTCTCAAGTATAATTCAAAATCAAGAAAAAGATAAATCCTTAAATCTAAACTAAATCTCTAGAAAACTTATTTCTAACAATTTGGAATATATGATTTACGTTACGTTAATCTCAATCCTAAATTATCCAAGTAATTCAAGACTTAGATTTGATTAATTTTCTGAAATTATCAAGCTAATTCAACAATTTCACCAAGTCCACTCAAGAAGAGAATCAATCTCACAAATTTTAAGTAAAAATCATTTGTTCTCTTATTAACAACCACATAGCGGCTTAAATACCCTTCACAAATGTTAAAAAAACCCTTTCTAATGAAGCTTTACATGTTCTGGCCGAATTTACAACTCCTAAACCTATTAGGAGAACTAATCTCACTCTCACATAATGACTAAAAGCAAATAATTCTATTGGTTGCCATGATATGGCCTAAGTAATATTATTAGTTGCTATGATCTGGCCTAACTAATTTTTAATATTAAAACACCTTATTTCAAGGTTCCTTACATAAATAAATAACTAACTACATAATCCTAACTAAAAGCAACATGATATTCAGCCAATGAGGAAAATTTCTTATGGCAATAGGAAGACAATACCAACCAATGACAACTAAGCAAATCTCGCATAGATCTTTAACATTTGGGCTTGTCTTCACATTTTAGGCTTAATTTCATGCTATGACAGAATGGTGTTAGGCTTTGGTCCTCTCCATCAAATGTGCTCCATTGGATTAAATTAAACACTTCACTTGAAGAGTCCAAGCTCTCATCCTCATGCATTTGGGCTTTATGCAATCCGTGGTCAGTTTGGGCCAATTCTTTCCATATCTTTCTTATATAAAAGCTCTAAGTGCGTCTTTAAACTTCTTTAGTCTTCCTCTTGTAATTGGGCCTTGAAGTTGTAATGGATCCTTACTGGACTTGACTTGGCCAAATGCATCAGTCCCTCCTTCTTCAAAAGGATTCGTCATCAAATCCAAACCTTCATCAAAATCAAAAGGAGACAAATCAACAATATTAAAATTAGCACTAACATTATAATCACTTGGCAAGTATAATTTATAAGTATTATCGTTAACCCTCTCTAAAACATGAAAAGGACCATCTCCCCTAAAGCTATGCTTACTTTTCCTAAGACTAGGAAATCTCTCTTTCCTAAAGTGTACCCAAACCCAATCTCCTGGTTTAAATACAACTCTAACTCTACCTTTATTTGTGTTTCTAGCTACTTATTTGTTCCTCTTATCTATGTTCAAATGCACCTTCTCATGCAATTGCTTAACATAATCAGATTTCATTTTTCCTTCTAAGTCCACACGCATACTTCAAGGCATAAGGGAAAGATCTAATGGACTTAATGGTACAAACCTATAAACAATCTCAAATAGGCAACAATGAGTGGATGAATGCACACTCCTATTATATGCAAACTCTATATGTGGTAAACAATCCTTCTAGGATTTCAATTTTTTTTTAATTAAAACGCTTAAAGTTGCCCTAGAGTTCTATTTACAACTTCAATTTGACCATTAGTTTATGGATGAAAAGAAGTAAAAATCAACAATTTAGTTCTAAATCTACTCCACAATGTTTTCTAAAAGATACTCAACAACTTTGTATTCCTATCACTAATAATAGTTCTAGGCATACCATGTAATCTCACAATTTCTTTGGAAAACAAATTTACAATATTAATAGCATCATCAGTTTGGTGACATGCAATAAAGTGTGTCATTTTAGAGAATCTATCAACAACCACAAAAATACAATCATTACCATGTTTTGACCTAGGTAAACCTAAAACAAAATCCTTTAAAACATCAATCCAAGGCATATTAGGTATGGGTAAAGGCATATATAATCCATGTAGTTTCAATTTAGACTTAGCTTGTTTGTATGCAACACATCTATCACAAACTTTTTGCACATTAATTCGTATATTGGTCCAATATAAATGTTCATGCAATACATCTAAGTTCTTTTACACACCAAAGTGCCCCATAAGCCCACCCCATGGGCTTTCCAAACTACCAATTTACGCAAAGAAGATTTTAGACACACAAAGTTTATTATCATTAAATAGAAATCCATCATGCCTATAATACTTGTCAAAGGCGATTTTCTCATAATTCTAGTATTATTAGCTAAATTTAGCATTATCAACATATAAGTCTTTAATGTACTCAAAACCAAGAAAATTAAAATCTAAAAGAGTAAGAAGAACATACCTTCTTGATAGTACATCGACCACTACATTATCCTTACCTTATTTATACCTTATTACATATGGAAAAGACTCTATGAATTCACTCTATTTAGCATGTCTTTTATTTAGCTTTTGTTGTCCCTTAAGGCATTTCAAAGACTTATGATATGTATGGATAATAAATTCTTTGGGCCAAAGATTATGTTGCCATGTTTGTAAGGTAATGCATACATCTCTTTATCATAGGTTAGGTATTCAAGAGTAGGCCCACTAAGTTTTTCATTAACGTAAGTAATTGGCCTTCCCCCTTGAGTAAAATAGCTCCAATGCCTAAACCTTAAGCATCACATTCAATTTCAAAGGCGTTAGCAAAATTAGATAAAGCTAACAATGGTGCAATAGTTAATTTAGATTTTGACAAGTCAAAAGCCTTTTGTTATGCCTCCCCCATTGAAATCCAACTCTTTTCTTTACAATTTCAGTTAGGGATACCGTAATTGTGCTAAAATCCTTGACAAATCTGCTATAAAAACTAGCCAAACTATGAAAAGATCTTACCTCACTTATGTTAGTGGGTTTCGACCAAAAGGAAATAACACTTACCTTCTCTTCATCAACTTCTATTCCATCTTTGCTTACTACAAAATCCTAAGAAAAAAAGTCTACTAGTACAAAAAGAACACTTTTTAAAGTTAACATACAACTTTTCCTTATGGAAACATCAAAAACCAACCTAACATGCTCTAAATGCTCTTGTAAATATCTATAATATACAAAACTATCATCAAAATAAACAACTATAAAATTTCCTAAATATGCAAGCAACACATGATTCATCAATCTCATAAAAGTGCTAAAGGCATTAGTTATCCCAAAAGGCATCACTAACCATTCATGCAAACCATATTTAGTTTTAAAAGTTGTTTTTCCACTCATCCCCCTCACGTATACAAATTTGATGATATCCACTCTTTAAATCAATTTTTGAAAACATGCACACACCATGCAATTTACCTAACATGTTATCTAACTTAGGAATAAATGTTTATGTTTAATGGTAATTTTATTAATTGCCCTACAATCTACACACATGCACCGTGATCCATCCTTTTTAGGTATAAGCAAAACAGGAACAACACATAAACTCATACTCTCCCTTACCAAACCTTTCTTCATTAGCTCTTCTACTTGCCTTTGAAGCTCATTTGTCTTCTTGAGATTACTTTTTATAGTTTGGTCTATTAGGAATTTGAGAGCCCGAGATGAAATCAATTTGGTGTTCAATACCTCTTAAGGGTGGTAATCCTTTTGGCACATCTTCGAGAAACAAAACTGCAAATTTATGCAATAATGAAACAAAACTACAAGGAAGAAAATTGTTTAGATCATCACTGAAAGGAAAACATTTTAGTTGTAAATCTTTGTACAATAGCATAGCCATGAGTGTTGTGGCTAGCAAGGTTTCCCTCACATTCTTTTTTTTTGCATAAAAAGCTCTTTTCACACCCTCTTCTTTTGCACACCCCTTTATTTTTTTTTTTTTTAGGCATCCTTTCTTTTTTCTCCTTTTCCACTCTTTAGTCACACTTCTCATGGGTTTTCTCATTGCCCTCCTTTTGTCCTGCTGATTCTTTATCTTATTTATGCACACATTCTCTCTCTCTCAAAATTGGTTGATCTTCATAAATTTGAGAAGGAGATAAAGAAAATAATATAATGTTTCTACCCCCAAAATCAAACTCATATACATTAGAAAACCCACCATGTTTTACCCTCTTATCATATTGCCAAGGGTGGGCTAAAAGCATGAAACTAGCTTGCATAGGAATAACATCACATAACACCTTATCCTTATACTTGCCCATTAAAAATGTTATCCTACCTTGCTTTGTAACTTTAATTTCACCATATTCATTTATCTATTGCAAATGATATGGTTTAGGATGCTTTAAAGTTGGCAATTTCATCTTTTCAACTAGGTAGGTGCTAGCTGCATTAGTGCAATTACCATCATCAATTATAACAAGACATAAGTTGTCATTTATTCTACACCGTGCATAAAATATATTTTCCCTTAGCATATGCTTATCCATTACTTGGGCATTCAGAGAACGTCTAGTCACAAAATATCTTTACTTGTTATCTCATTGGGTTCTTCTTCATTAACATCACTAGCAACTTGTAATAGAGGCATTTCAGGATCTGTTTCTTCTCCATCTTCATCTTCACTGGTAATCTCACCATCTCTCAAAATCATTGTACCTTTATTTGGGCAATCACATGCAACATGCCCTCTTCCTTAGCAATTGAAACAAACAATTAAGCTACTCTTATTGGGCTTATTAGGTTCAACCCTAGAAGGAAAATTAGGTTTACCTTCTTCCTTCTTATGTGGTTTGGCCTTGGACCTCGTATTGGGCTTATCACCACTTTTAAACTTATTAGTCCAAGAAACTGAATTGAAATTGGGCCAAGATGACTTACCATTTAGTTGTTTTTCCATCTTGAAAGCATTGTGGTACAAATCCTCCAAATCATTGTAGGGGTACATCTCCATTTGATTAGCAGTTTCTTTGTTGAGTCCGATAAGAAATCTAGCCATAGTTTGCTCCATGTTCTCCTCAATTTCAACCTTAATCAAAGTTACCTCTAGCTCTTGGTAATATTTTTCCATACTTTTTCCCTATTGCACTAGTCTTTGTAATCTGTTGTGCAAATCCCTATAATAATGGCTAGGTACAAAACATTTTCTCATGATTCTTGTCATCTCTTCCCAAGTACTAATTGGACTATCCCCACATCTTTTCCTAGTGTACATGATTTGATCCCACTAAACAATAGCATAATTTATAAACTCTACAGCTGCAAGCTTAACTTTCTTTTCCTTACTATAATTTTAACAATCAAATACAAAGTCTACTTTCTTTTCCCATGATAAATAAGACTTGGGATCACTGTTGCCATTGAAAGTAGGAATTGTCAGCTTAATGTCACTTAGATTGTCATCTTGCTTGTTTGATCTTTGGGAACTTTCTTCATGTGAATCGTCTTCCTCCTCATCATTGATGAATCTTCCATGCCTTGGTTATCTTGAATGGATGTGTGTACTATTGGAATTGGAGGCATTTTGAATGCTTCTAAGTTGTTTTTCACCTTTTTAAACTCTTATTGTATAAGGGCCATAGTGTTTTACAAAGCTTTCATAAACAACTTCCACTTTGGATCGTCTTTAGCTTATGCCATGATTAGTAAAATAACAAAAGAATATCCTTACAAACACTCCCTTACATGTTTACACTCAATTGATGGCACTCAAACTCGTGTTTAACTCAAAATTGGCTTTTACCCTCTTATGAGCTTGCATACTCTTGCCTTGTACCACTCAATATTCTTTTTTTTAAGTTCTTTAAAGACTAAGTTACTTTGTGTTAAGACAAGCTCAAACTGAACACAAAACAAGCATAAACTAGACCTAAACACTTAGATAAGATAACAAAAAATTGAAAGTAACACAATCTTGTTACAAGCAAATAAATAACTAAAGACCTAATTAAATTTTAAGAATTTAAACGTAGGTAAAGTTGAAAAGTGGTGTTTTGAACTCAAAATTGATGGAAAAGCAAGCCTAGGCGGAATGCAAATTAGAGAATTGAAATCAGCTTCTTTTGGTGGAAATAAGTTCTTATGCAATTTCTAGCTTCATTTTTTTTTTCTTTACTTTCTTTTTTCTTTTTTATTTTTTAATCTTTTCTTTCTATTCTTTTTTAATTTTTTCTTTTATTTTTTTTTTTAACCTTAAAAGCTTAAAACAGAATTGAAATTGAAAGAATTATAAAAACAACTCAAAAACCATGCAAAATCAAAGTAGAAGCTTAATGGAGTAAGATTAAGGGCAAATTCATAATTTCACCTCCCCCTTGAATTTGAATGATGTGGCTAGACACTTGAGAAACACCAACAAAGTGATTAGACATAAAAACAAATGAACTGGAATCAGAAACAATGAAGAAATTGCAAGAAATAATCTAAAAATCAAGTTTCCTTAATTTAAGAAAATTTTCTAAAACTTCCAAATTTCAAGGAATTTCTTGAATTACACATTTCAAATCTGCAATTGGGGACACAAGAAAGGTTAGTCCGCAAAGAAAAAGGAATTTGAATTGAAAGAAACAAAGAAATCCAACTAAAACAAGGAAACGAGCTGATTTTGCAAAGTTCCTTGATTTAAGGAAATTTTGCAAAAGTATGAGATTCTTACAGAATTTTTTGATGAAATTTGATATGGGATGATAAATAAAGAATATAATGATTGAAAGTGAAAACAAACAAATTTGAACTGAATCGAACAAGTAGAATAGAATTGGTGTTAGAATTGCTCAATTCACAATTTTCTTATTTTCACGAAATTTTGAAAAGCAATTTATTTCAATTAGATTCTAATGATGCAAGCACATTTTTGGATGATGAAACACACTAATTTAATGATGGAAATCAAAGAAAATAGAATGTAATACACTGGAACAAGATGAAACTGAATTGACAATGATAAAGTGTTAATTAGCAATTTAGAAGTTTTTTTATGATTTTCTTGATGCAAACTAACCAGAATGGAATTATAACACAAAATAATGATTAAATATATTGAGAAAAATGAATTTGATAGAAGAAAACAAAGAAAAATAGAATGGAATGCAAGAAAATTAATGGAACTGAAATAAGAAGTAGAAGAGGCAGAATATGATTTGAATGTTCTAATCACAAGAACACAAGCAAACAATGAAGAACAATGCAAGAAAAATACCTTTTGATCATGAATAACCTTAGCTCTAATACCAATCTAATTCAAATAAGGTGGAATTACCTTCTGACCCGTTTGATGAACACAAGTCCCAAGTATAATTCAAAGATCAAGAAGAAGATAAATCCTCAAATCTAAACTAGATCCCTAGAAATCTTATTTCTTTCAACCATGAATATATGATTTAAGTTGTGTTAATCTCAATCCTAAATTAACCAGGTAATTCAAGACCTAGATTAAACTAATTACGTGAAATTATCAAGTTCACTCAACAATCTTGTCAAATCCACTCAATAACTTAAGAAGAGAATCAATCTCACAAAGTTTAAGCAAAAATATTTGTTCTCTTATTAATAACCAAATATGGGCTTAAATACCTTTCACCAATGTTAAGAAATCCCTAAAAAACCTTCTCTAACTCAACCTTATATGTTATGGTTGAATTTACAACTCCACTCTCACATAAAGAGCAAAAGCAAATAATCCTATTGATTACCATGATTTGGCTTAAGTAATTCTATTGGTTGGCATGATCTGGTTTAGCTAATTTCTAGTATTAAAACACCTTATTTCAAGGTTCCTTACACAAATAAATAACTAACTACAAATTCCTAACTAAAAGCAACATGATATTCAGCAAATTATAAGAATTCCTTATGGCAATAGGAAGACAATGTCAACTCATACGAACTAAATAAATATAGCATGGATCTTTAACATTTGAACTTATCTTCACATTTTAGGCTCAATTCCATGCTATGGCATAATGGTGTTGGGCTTTGGTTCTCTCCATCAATTGGGCTCCATTGGATTAAATTAAGCACTCCACTTGAAGAGTCCATGCTCCCATCCTCATGCATTTGGGCTTCATATAATCCTTAGCCTTTTGAGGCCAATTCTTTCCATATCTTTCCTTCTATAAAAGCTCCAAGTGTATCTTAAACTTCTTTAGCCTTCCTCCTATAATTAGGCCTTGAAGTTGTAATGGATCTTTATTGGACTTGACTTGGTTGAATGCATCATATATAGTCTTTATACTTCTCTTTAATTATTACATTAAAGGCTTTTGTAACTAATATCAAGAGCGTGTGTTATATATTCTCTCAAAAGCAAGGAAAAAAATCAATATTTTTATCTATAAGGTTTATAGATTTCTAGAAAAAAAAAAAAACATATCTTAACAGGAAATTGTTTCTTATACCTTTTATACTTCATTCAATTTGTCACACCTTTTTTCCTTTTTATTCTTCTTCCCAAAAACAAAATTTCAACTCCAACATCTAATTAACAAAATATCAAGAAGCAAAAATCTACACATTTTTTAGAATTTGAAAGAAAACAAACAAAATCATTTGCATCCAAATGATTCCTAAGTAAAAAATTTGAACCCAACAATTGAAAATTCAATCTACATTACAAAATCTCAAATTAAAACTTATACAACTAAATCCATCTTCAATGTCAGTCTAGACCATTGAAAGGAATAGTTAGAAAGTTGCAACATTGAAGTATGACTACCAACTATTAATATCGATGTCAAATGCTCTATTTTTAGATGATCAATGCTGACTCAAGTACTAGGTGGGTTCTGCCACCCTTGTTTCACCATCACCAATCATATCTACATAGTCGACATTGGGGAAAGGCTTCTTAAGTAGAAATGACAGCGAGGCAGAGGAGGACAAGGGTAGGAGGCCATTCTCCGTCCCCACTCCTCCTTTCTAATGAGAAAACTCTAAGAGGCAATTTTTCTATTTTTGTCTATTTTCTAATTATTTCTATATATACCTTCAACAAGTACTAAATATACATATAATAAATATGAAAAATTTTAAATATATATGTATTTTTTGTTCCTATGAAGTAAGGAATGTAATTCCCACCTTCGCCCTGTGGAGGCAAAAACATGAAAATACCTACTTTGTTACTATTCCTATTCCCAAGCCTTATTGGGATGGAGAATGACTAAAGATATGAAACTCTTTTTTTTTTTTTTCATCTTTCTATAATTTGGTTTGTGACCATTCTCAGAGAAAAAGAAAAACACAAAAAGGTTACAATTTTTTTTACTATTAAAATTTTTTAACTGCAAAAGCATGTGGACATTATTAATTTATTATTTTTTAATGCTATTAAAAAAGGATCTAATATAATAAAAAAATACAAATTTAAAAGTTCAACGCATATAAATAATAGTATAAAAATTCAATAATATAATCTTAAAAAGTAAAAATACTTTAGAATATATTTTGCCAATTTTTATATCACTCATCGAAGGTCATGTTTGGCGCACTCTAGAAACAACAGCAAAATATTATTTTTGAAATAAATTTTGTTGTTTTTTTAGTGGCAATCTAATTTTTCATGACATTTTTAAATTTGAGTAACTAAATATTTTATAAAAGTAACATCCTCTTTAAAGTATGGGGTTATTTGATAATCATATTAAGTATTTAAAATTAAAATATTTAATGTTAAGCATTTAAAATTAAAATATTCAATATTAATCATTTAAAATTAAAATATTCAGCACTTGTTTTTAAAATTATTTGATAACATATTTTTTATTTCTTAACATTTTAAATGTGTTTGATAATATTTTTTACTAAATACTTAATTTTAAAAAAACATTTAATTTGGTAAATAAAAAATTTTTATTTAATAAATTAAGCAATAGAAAAAAGTTCACTATTTTAATATATTTCATCAATATACCTCGCACAATAAGAATCATCGTTCATGATCATAATCCTTTATATTAATAAGGATATAATTAAGTTTTAAATATCTAAAAATTAAATTACTTGATAATTTATTATACAATGTAGGGGTGTACATGGTTCGGTTCAATTCAGAGATTTGAAAATCTTTAGAATCGGATCAAAATTTTGAGAATTTTAAAAATAGAAAACCGATACCATCCTAAATTTTCAGTTCGGTTCTTTATAAATTTGAGACGATTAAACTCGGTTCAGTACTAGTTCAAGTATTCAGTTATTTCAATTTATTAAAAATTAAACTTTACATTTTTTATCATCATAACTTAAAATAAAATAAATTTTATATTTTTACTTTTAACCATTTAAGGACTAAAATAAATAAGTGATAATTTAATACATTATAACTAATAACTTACACATTAAATGTCAAATTGAATTTTTTTAAATATTTACTACTAATTTATAATAATAATTAATAAATAATCTAATTATTAATAATACATACTAATTGAATGAGTTAATTATACACACACACGCACACGCACACGCACACACACACAAGCACAAGCACGTGCGCACGGACACACACAGATATATATATATATATATATATATATATATATATATATATATATATAACTATGGTTCAATTTGATTTTTTTGGTATGAAACGGTTACAAAACAGCTTGGTTCAGTTCTCGATTTGGATAATATAAAATTTCCAATACCATCTCGTCTAAAAAAATTAGTTTGATACAGTTCCTGTATTTTACTATTCACATCGGGGATTTTCGATTTCAGTTCAGTTCAATTTGGATATTTGGTTCAATTCAGAAATGATCAAGTTTTGTGCACACTCCTACTATAATGTAAAATTATCTTAACTTAAATTTATCTTTTGATTTGATTTGTTTTTAAAATTTGAGATCTATTCAATTATCAATTAGTTCTTAGAATTTTTAATACTAAACTTATTCAGCTCTTAAATTTTTGGTATTGAAATTATTCCACACTTAATTTTCAATTTTACTAAATTTCACGATATTATTTTCAAAATTACTATCAAATTTTATTTAATTATTTAAAAAATTTAAAGTAAAACTTTTAGGGGTATACATTTATTTTTCCATTTTATTCCATTTGAAGAAAAAAAAAATGGGCCTGAGAAATAATTTATAAGTTTTTAGTTCATACCTTTGGAGTTAAGTTGCAATTATCTTGTGATATAATCCATAGTAAAAATAAATGATGATTTTATAATTTACTATTTTATTAATGATAATGTGATAAGATAATTGTTCCACTATTTAAGATAATTAAATTCTTTTTCCTTGTTTATCATTTGATAAAATTAATAAATGTTACTCATTTAATACTTAATTATTAGGATTTGACTCAAATAAATGTTACTCATTTAATTAATTCGTGGAACAACGTTCTTGTCAAGATTGGACTCTTGTATGTTGCAAACTGTAACACCAAATTTATCTAGAGGAAGAGTTTTAAAGATTTTTGTGTTTACCTCATAGATAGTGAGAGCTCTTCCAAATTTTTTCATGTTGGTGACAATGGACTAGAGCCTATTTGTCATTTATGTGATGCTCTCATTGTCCTTCATCATGAAGAGTTCTCATTCGGTGACATACATCTTTAAACGACTTGATTTGACTAGAGTTATGCCTTTATGATAGTTCTCTAGAGTTTTCCAAATGGCATGAGTTGTTTGACAATGTTGCACTCTTCCAATCTTTTCTCTAGAGAGTGAGCTTAGAAGAATAGTCATTGTTCTCTTATTCTTGCCATTTCATCTCTGGTGAGCTTCAACCCATTCTTCACTTGGGATTAATTCTTCATTACCATTCACAACTCTGGTGGGTGGCTTCCATTCCTTGATGACCACATCCTAAAGGTCCACCATATCTATGTCAAGATAGATCTCCATCATATAGTTCCAATGAGTATAATCTGTTCCATCAAAGTAAGGCTTGAGTTGTGAGTGGATTCCCTCTTTTGCCATGATCTTTCTTCACCCAATGAAGGTTTGGTTGTGAAATTAGGCTCTGATACCACTTGTTGACCCTAGGCACCAAGAAGAGGGGGTTGAATTGGTGTATAAAAATTAAAATTGGAAAGAGAGAAGAGAAATGAGTTGGAGAGACACACAATTTATAGTGGTTCGGGTATAAACATCCCTACGTTCACTCCCCAATTCTTAGAAATTGGGTGTTCAACTATCTTTCAAAGGTGTTTTCCAACTTACACCGAACTTTCACACTTGTGTTCTGAAGGCTCACATAATAACTTATACACTTATGTTTTAAGGCTTACACAATAACCTTTACACTTGTGTTTTAACAGACTCACACAATAATCTCTCTTAGTATTTTGACAGGCTCACACTATAACCTATTACAATTGGTATTTATGCTCACACCCAATAATGACTTAAAGAATAGAAAAGAGTGAGTAGCAAAATTGTAAGAGTTTGGATACAAAGTTATCAATTCTTTTACATTTACATCTGTTTGGTGAGGTATTTATAGCCTCTACCCACCAAAGAGACGTTGCAATAAAACTAGTACAAAATCATCAAAGTGTGCTAGATAAATTTTTGCATTAAATGTTAGACAGTCTTGATTCGCGGTCGTGAATTCCAAATTCCATAAGAAAAACTCTGTTTGTGTCTAACGTCTAGTCCATGTGGCAACTTCTAATTAGTTCACTAGGAATATATAGCCATAGCCTTTCACCTGCTTTTAAAAGTAACGGTTGCAATTTATCTTGTACAGGACGCGACTTTGGACGCGAATTCCTCTGCCAAAAGTGTTCATCTTCTTCTTTTGAGTTAGCGATCGCTACTAACAAGTTTCCATCATGATTTTTGACTTCTAACGGTTACCTAGGACACTTGTCAAGCTATGATTGTGGACTTGATTACGTCTTGAGTTACTTCAAAATTTACGGTCGTGACTGAGGCAAGCTTTACACCACGAATTCTTCTATCACTTTTAGAGTTCTTCTTTTGGATGAGTCGCTGTCGAGAATGACTCTGTGATTTCATTTGTCTGAGTTTTTAGCAAGTCTTCTAATGGATCATGATCGCGAATCTTAAATTGCGGTCACAATTTAGAAGTCATTTTACATTCCTTGAAGGCTAAAATCTCTATCCAACTTCTAACTTAAAGACTAATAAAAAAAACTGTAAAACAACACTAAATTGAAACATTAGAATTGATCAATCCCCTTTGTCAATATCAAAAAAGGTCCAAGACTTAGCGTTAACTACCCTAGTCCAACAATCTCTCCTTTTTTATTTTGACAACTTAGATTGATCCCAAAGTGAAAATGATGCAAGAAAGTGAAGTTAGATTGTAATATGATTCAATGAATGCTTATGACAAAATTTGCTAAGTATATCATTCATTCAATGAAAGGTGAATTTGATAAAAACAATAAGAAAGTTGCTCCCCCTCAACTTATGCTATAGTTTTTCAAGTTATTATTTTCTCCCTTTCACAATCTCTCCCCCTTTAGCAAGATCAAAAAGAAGGTACATAAGGGAAAAAAGAGATTCATGCATAAGTATTCATAAGGAGCAAACATAATGCAATGGATAAGAGAATAACATCAATCATATAAGATAACAATGTTTGCAAAGAAACAAGTTTTATATATTCATAACTATAGGATCACAATATTTATTAAAAAAAATATAAAGAAAGTGAAAAACAAATACAAAAGATCCCTAATCTAGAGTAGTGAAGAATTATCTCCGAAAGATGGTGTCTCTGGTGCTTGTTGTGCTCCCTCTGCTTCATCTCCATCCTCAATGTCGTCTTCATTACCATCCCCATCTTGCGTATCTTCAAATTCGATGAAGTCCGAAAGATGGCAAGGAAGAACTCCTAGTTTCTCTTAGAGATCCACCATATCACTGTGAAGATATGGAAGGAAGAAGAGCCTTCTCTTCATCATCCTCATTAGCTTGTCCAACTTGCAATCAATGATGGCAAGAGACAACTTTGTCTTAGTTTTTGGTTGAGAATAAGGGACTTATATGTTGCCTTCTTCAATTTGAAGCCTCTTTCCCTTGGAAGCTTGGGAGGTTTCCATCTTCTTTGCTCCTATTGCACCAAAGGTATAGATGTATATGTCCGGATGTATGGCATTTGCATTTATAAGATAAATTAGGCCTAGAAAGTATTGAGAGGGAAGGAGCTTCTTGGTAAGGAATTTCTCTTTCTCCTCATCAAGTGCTCCAATAAAATGATATATGGCTGTTATGTGGGAGGGCAAGAGAAACTGGCTTTTGGGTTTCATACTCATATGGATCAATTGATCCATAAGGTAACAGTCGGTTTAGATGGGTTGCTTTTTGACAAGGCAAAATAAGAATGCCAAGTCTTTTTGTGAAACCTTCTCATTACCATCAACTTTTGCGTTGACGGAGAACATGATGATGCGATGAAGGATCTATAAGGGTAGGGTTTTGATGTGCTTAAATAAAGAGGAGGATGGGTCGTGTTTGGTTTTGATGGAAATCTCCAACCAAAATTCAGAGTAGATAACGTCAAGTGCAGAGATGATGAAGGGAATGTGTTCTTTGACTTGCAAGTTAAAAAAGGAAGATAATTGGTCGAAGGTAATAAAGAAAGGGTCGCCAAAGGCTCGAAACACTAACATGTATTAGCCGGCTCTCGAATCAAATTACTGGCATAATTGCACAGTGCATATAAATTCGCATACGACTTCTTCGTATCTGGGTTCATCTCAGACGATGAACTCGTTCCATCCCAAATTGGAGAGAAAGCCTCTAATCTCCGCATTGATGCTCAAAGTCTCCAGCATGAATGTCGATGGAATCTTATTTGGGAGAATCACTTTGGCGGAGTTTGCCTTGAATCTTTCTTTTTCTTTCTTAGTGATTCCCTTCATAAGATGGAGGGTAAGAGGTGCAGAGGGTTGAGCCACTACCTTGCCCTTGTTAGCCTTGAAGAATTTGTTAGGAGCCATAGCGAGAGAGGAAGAGGGCTTGAGAGATTTTTAGAGAAAAAGAGTGTTTGGTAGTGAAGTGATGAAAACACTGTTGAAGGGGTATTTATAGGCTTGAAGGGGTGTAAAAACGGTCATAAACAACTAGAAATGGATTAAATGAAGAAAGGAAAAGGTTGACAATCAAATCACTTAATTGCCTAAGCGGTTACTCTAATTCACGTCCACGAATTCATAAGTCGTAACCACGAATTCTGAAAAATGTGAGTAACGGATAAATTTTCCTTAGGAAAAGGCGCGTTAACAGTCATATTTTTAAAAAATTGACCAAAATTTACAGTGGAGCGCAAATTTCGTGATCGCAAATTGACATTTGACAGTCCGGCGAGATTGACTTGTAATTCACGATCGTGAATATGAATAGTAACTGCAAATTATGAGTCAGTAAGGATAAAAATGAAAAAACTTTTGAAAACATGTGATCCACTAGAAATAAATAATAAAACTGTTCATACAATCATCACTCATGCATAACACACATAACAATCAATCATAAGATCAAAATTTTCACTTTAGGGAGCTTCCATCAATCATTCCCAATTCTCTCTTAATGAAGTTCATCCTTTCTTCATTTAGAGGTTTAGTGAAAATGTCTGCAAGTTGATGATTTGTGTCAATAAATTCTAACATAACATCACCCATTTTGCACATGATCTCTAAGAAAATGATGTCTAATGTCTATTCGGTTACTCCTAAAGTGTTGGATGGGATTCTTAGAGAGATTAATAAAACTTGTGTTAGCACATTTAATGGGAATGTGATCAATTACTTTGCCAAAATCCTTCAATTGTTATTTCATCTAAAGAACTTCGGTGCAACAATAACCCATTGCCATATACTCAGCTTCCGCTATGGATACAGCAACCGATACTTGATTTTTACTAAACCACAAAACTGGGCATTCACCTATGAATTGGTAAGTCCCGAGAGTGTTTTTTCTATCTAACAAGCTACCCGCATAATCAGCATCTGAATACCTTTGAGACTAAATGAAGAATCCTTAGGATACCATAACCCTAATTGTATTGTATCATGTAAATACTTAAAGATCCTTTTAACAACATTCAAATGAGATTCTCTAGGAGAGGATTGGAACCTAGCACACATGCAAACACTAAACATGATATTTGATCTAGAAGCAGTAAGATAAAGTAGAGATATGATCATATCTCGATATCTTTTTTCATCTACCTCTTTACCCGATTCATCCTTATCTAATTTTATGGTACTGCTCATTGGAGTTTTAGCTACTTTGCAACCATCCATTTCAAATTTCTTTAGCATTTCCCTTGTATACTTGGCTTGGTTGATGAAGATCCCTTCCTTAGATTGCTTGATTTGTAGACCGAGAAAGAATTTAAGCTCTCCTATTATGCTCATTTCAAGTTCCCTAGTCATACACTTAGCAAAATCCTCACAAAGAGATTCATTAGTAGCACCAAAAATAATATCATCAACATAGATTTGAACGATTAATGTATCATGCTTGTGTTTTTTGACAAAAAGTGTGGTGTCCACCTTTCCTTTCTCAAAATCATTTTTCAAGAGAAATGAACTAAGCCATTCATAACAAGCTCTTGGAGCTTGTTTCAATCCATATAAGGCTTTGTTTAATTTAAAAACATGGTTTGGAAAACAATGAGACTCAAAACTAGGAGGTTGTTCAACATAAACTTCCTCCTCTATGATGCCATTTAAAAAAGCACTTTTCACATCCATTTAAAAAAGTTTAAAATTCATATGACATGCAACTTAGAGAATCCTAATGGCCTCTAATCTTGCAATAGAGGTAAAGGTCTCATCATAATCTATTCCTTCCTCTTAGTTGTATCCCTTCACAATCAATCTAGCTTTATTTCTTATGATGAAACCTTGCTCATCTAACTTGTTCTTAAACACCCACTTACAGCCTATAATTGGGTGTTTTTTAGGCCTAGGGACAAGTTCCCATGCATTGTTACTCTCAAATTGATTGAGTTATCCTTGCATAGCAAGTACCCAACTCTTATCATCAAGAGCCTCGTCAATTGACTTTGTCTTAAGTTGAGAAACAAATGCAAGATTATTATCTAAAAGTTGAGATATAGTACTTACACCCTTAGAAGTATCACCAATGATTAAGTCTTTGGGGTGATACTTGGAGAATCTCCAATTTTTGGGTAGATCTTATCTTAGCTCATTTTATTATTGATGTTGATGTTAGTCTTCATCTACTCTTGATGAATCACTTTTTTCCTTTTCTTCATCAACTCTTCTTATAGAATCATCCAATTCTAGCTTTTCAAGATCACCTACAAGATCATCAACAAAAATACCTTTCCCAAGATCAAGTTTACTAGATTCATCAAAAACAACATTTATAGATTCTTCAACTACCATTGTACTTTTGTTAAAGTCTCTATATGTTTTATTTGTGTTGGAATAACCTAAGAAGATTCCTTCATTGATCTTGGAATCAAATTTTCCAAGATTATCCTTGGTGTTCAAAATATAGCACTTACATCCAAATACTCTTAGGTATGAAATCTTGGGTTTTCTACCATTCCAAAGCTCATAAGAAGTTTTATTGAGAATGGGTCTTTTGAAAACTCTATTTGCAATATA
>CATIWR010164687.1:0-33104 GCA_949677035.1 Omphalea diandra | reverse complement strand
ATTTATAATTTTTCAACATTTAAATGTGGGATCATTAAATACTAAGAAACAGACATCAAATCAAACGGTCACTTCATCTTTTAGTACCACGAGCGGCTTGCCAGTACCACAACTTCTTCTGGCTCTGGTTCCAACTTTGTTTCCTTTGAGAGTATCACAGACTTTGGGACTCCACGTTCCCATCATTTGGCTTGTCAACTAGCCATCCTTTGCCCAATCAACTTCTACGCCTGGGAATAATGCATTTAGAAGTTGTTTAATCTCAATTTACCTAATTTATTATGTATTTATTGTAAAATAATTATAAAATATTCTACAAAATTGTATTTATTGTTTGGATATAAATCAATTTGATCAAAAGTCATTTCGAAAATAAAATTGTTTATACAAAGAAATTGGGAAATGTATAATGGATCAAAATTATGACGGTTCTCATGAGAGAGAAAGATCTCAAACGTTGATTGGGTTTGAGAAGTATGCATAAGCTCCATTAATTGAAAATAAATTAATTACAAAACAATTTAATTATTAAGAAAAAATAAATAAAACCATATAGGTCTAGCCCGATTGCTGATACATCTATTCAATGAAATTAGGATTTTGAGTTCCGCTCTCTCTCGCTACTATAAAATAAATAGACAAAAGCTTGAAATATTAGAAGAGAAAAATCACTCAATAAATTCAGCATTGAATCATTTGGAGAAATAACTATCACCTCCATCTATTATTATTTTCAAAATTAAAGAACACAAAAAAAAAAAGAAACCTTAAAAATTCGACTTCAAACCAAGAGGGGGAAAAATTCCAAGAAAGAGGTTTATTAAGGATAAATTTGAAATTTTAAAAATTAATATTATATTTTTTATTTTTAAGCTTTTAACTAACAAAAAAAATTGCTATTATTTTAATGATATAATTTATTAGTATAACGGGATGAAATAAAGGATTGAATTTATACAATTTAAAAAATATATAACTTAATAAACCACGGAAATTTATAAAATCTTGGTCATTGCTAGCATGTTTTACGAATGATGATAAATTGATGTTTTTTGGTTTAAAAAAAAAAAAGAAATTGTATTGCAAATGGTAAATTGCCATTCATTTGGTGTAGGGCAGCTTGCAAGTAAGTTGGCATCAAATCATCAAATTATTAATAAATTTTAAATTTACCCTTTGAGTTTGTACGAAAATTAGGGTGAGGAAAAATGGGATTGTATCAAAAAACTGATCGAATTAATTTAATTTGATTCATTTGGTTTGATTTTTTTAATAAAAATTGATTTGGTTTGCTTTAATTTTAAAAAAATTTGAGTTTCAGTTTTGGTTTGATTTTTATATAAAGAGTTAAATAAACTGAAATTATTAATAAATTAAATCAAATCTAAAATACATATCATTTAAATTGAACCAAACCGAATTAAAATTTTATAAGTTCGATTAGTTTGGTTTGTATGTATATAAAATTCTATTTATTTGATTCAGTTTATTAGGTTTTCTTAAAAATTTTGATTTGATTTAATTTTAAAATATAAAATTTGATTTATTTGATTTTGAAAAAAATTCAAACCAAATAAACCAAACCAACAGAATGCAAATCCTTAACAAAAACTCTCATCCTTCCAGGTTGGGTAGTAACTATATAAAATTCTATTTATTTGATTTTCTTAAAAATTTGGATTTGATTTGATTTTAAAATATAAAATTCTATTTATTTGATTTTAAAAAAAATTCAAACCAAATAAACCAAACCAACAGAATGCAAACCCTTAACAAAAACTCTCATCCTTCCAGGTTGGGTAGTAACTATATCAACGATTTTTTTTTTTTTTCATTTTTGAAAGAGTGTGTATCTTCTTCGAATTTTCTTATCTGATGGCATAAAATAATAATATTATTAGACAAAATAATATATAATTAATTTTAATTTAAAAATTATTTATGATAATTATTTACATTAATCAATTTAATACTTCAAGTATTTGGAAACTATATACTATTATAATATTATACTACTTAATTGAGAAACTACAAAAAATAATCTCTCTCTTTATATATATATATATTACACACAAGAAAAAAAATTTTGTATAATAACAAGAAATAAAAAAATTAGTTAGTTGGAAAATTTTATAAATAACTTAAGTTATATTAATTTTAAAAATTATTTATTTTAATGTTCTCATATAATTAATGTAGTAAATATAAAAATAAAATAGAAACTTTCTAATTACAAATTTTATAATATTTATATATTACAGCTCATTCAACGCATGGGTTAGTGATTAAGTATCTTATATTATGTATCAAATAAATCTTAGTTAGACAATATATAAGCATGATATTTTATGAAATAATAAACGTCAGTATATAAATTAAATAATTTAGTTTCCTTTATTTATTATTATCTTTTGTTTAATTGTAGAGTTTAAAAAATCAGATGATTTATTAATTTAAATTAATATAAATTTAAAATATATCGAGATATTATAATATTACATAATTTAAATTTGTTTAACAGTAAATAAAATATATTTGTAAAATAAATAATTTACAATTATTTGATTTTGAAATTTTCAATTATATTTTTCTCTTATTTCATTTGTTACACTTCTTATTTCATGTTTTTGTCAAAATTTTTTGACAAAAAATATTACAAACAGAATATGTGAAAAGAGGGGTTGACGAGTTAAAGCACATATTTTTAAATTTTTCCAAAAAAAAAAGCATATATTTTAAAAATTATTTTTGACAAGTCTAAATTTATATTCAAAATTACACAAGGTTTAAATTTTTGGTTAGATGAGTTTATCATAAGAATAAAGAGCAATAATAAATTGTCAATATCTCAATAGTTCCCCTTTAAACTCAAAATCTTGCTGAATAAGAATATATGATCACTAATTTTTAGGCAATTAAACTAAAAAATGAGAATAATATTTTATTATTTTCAAAATTAAAATTTCAAATAATCCAATATAATTTGAACTGTGTACATGAATATCTATTTTGGAAGAACCAAATACAGGTATACACTGGCCATCTTTCTTTTCCGGAAAAAATAGATTTGCACCTCAATTTCTTGAATATATGCTCCAACTGGTTCTCACAGTTATTCATATTTTTTTTAATAGATCTAAACAACAAAATAATATCAAAATTCTTCTTTGAGCTACTTTTCAAGCTCATTCCCGTTTTTTCATGAATCGAATCAATAAAAATAAAATTTTCATTATATATGTTTTTCTTTTCAAAACACATTTAATATAATTTTTAATGTTTGCTTTATTGTTTATAATAAAACATAATGAGTTTTGATATATTATGAATGAAAAACAGTTAAAAATGAATATATTTTAGTTAAAATCAATCATAAAAGAGATAAAAAAAAATCGAGTTGCTAAAAGTTGAAGACAACATTCGTGTTTAGTTCTTATTACACAGTAAAACGTTTACAAACAATTTGCAGAAAAAATATTTATTTTAATTTTATTTTGAGTTTACTTTTAGTTTATGAAATTATCAATAAAAAAGAACAATTAAAACATAGACATTATTTTCAATCTCTAACAAAAATGATTTTTTCTCTTAATTGATTTTTAGATAAAAAAATACTTTTAAAATTAAGTACATAAAACATTTTACAGAAAAATATTTATTTTAGTTTTTCTTACACAATAAAACGTTTACAAACAGTTTGCAGAAAAAATATTTATTTTAATTTTTTTGAGTTTGCTTTGGTTTTTGAAACCATCGATAAAAAATGAATAAAAACAATTAGAACATAAACATCTTTTTGAACCTCTAACAAATATAACTTTCTTTCTCTTAACTAATTTTTAGGTAAAAATATTTTAAAAATTAAATATAAAAAACAGTTTGCAGGAAAAATATTTATTTTAATTTTATTTTAAGTTTATTTTTGATTTACGAAACCATTGATAAAACAAATAAAAAGAAAAAGAAAAATAATTAGAACGTAAAAATCAATTTTAACCTCTAACAAAAACGATTTTTTTATATTAACAACTGATTTTTAGCTAAAAAATGTTGATCTGTTAACTATTTTTCATTTAAAGTATATAAAAACTCATGATTTTTTTATTTTAAATACCTCTTTCATTTTATTTTAATAAAAATTTTGCTCTTAAAGTCACTTTTATCATTAATGTGTTGGGTTTTAATTTAATGGATATTTAGAAATAGAATTTCAATGTCATTAACTTTTTTTTAAAAAAAATTGAATCATATCTATTGGGAATAATTGAACAGTTGTGGAGGAGAAAAAAATGAAAAAAGAAAAAGAAGGGTACTGTCGTTGAGGATAAAAAAGAAGAAATGAGTGTTTATTACTTAAAAAAGTTTTAACA
This sequence comes from Omphalea diandra, assembly GCA_949677035.1. NCBI lineage: Eukaryota > Viridiplantae > Streptophyta > Magnoliopsida > Malpighiales > Euphorbiaceae > Omphalea > Omphalea diandra. The sequence continues at coordinate 28,734 of CATIWR010164687.1, read as the reverse complement.
CAAAAAAAAAAATGAAAACGTAAATTTGACGACACTAAAGTATAAAATTGTCTTTTTCATAAAACAGATGGTATAAATATTTTTGAGAGGAAAAAAAAAAAAAAAAAAAGAGGTGGACTTTCCTCATATAATTTTATATTCCAAATCCTTACTCACTTCAAGCTGATGGATACTTCAAATTTACTCACAATCTAAAATAATTGAACCGAATCCAATTGACCCAACATGTTCTTCAACTCTGTAGAAGACTAACCGGTATTTGAAATTTTAAAATTAACTATTGAGCTCGATGGATAATCCAAGAAAGATGAGCAAAAGCCCGACCCACAATCTTGGAAAGCCCGTATTCAACCTGCCATAAACAAAAATCAAATCAATTTAGAGAAGTTTCTATTGAAATTCACTATGAATCTTTTAAGTACCTATCAAAAACACTATGAAAAAGTTAAAAAAAAAAATACAAAAATAACAATATTCTTTGCGTATACATTCAAATTATTATTGGTTATATTTCTCTTTTATTAATAAATTAAATCAGTTATATACAAATTTCATCATATCTATTCAAATAGTATTTAATTTAAGTGATTTAAGTAATTTTATTACGTTGATATGAATTTTGATTTTTTTATTCAAACAAGACTATAATTATTAAATTTCTATAATTTTTATGCAATTAAATCATACTCGGTGGTTACATATCGTGAAAAAAATTTCACCAATTTATTGACATATGACATGATTCAAGTGAAAATTTATGATAAAAAATTTATCTTAACTTTAAACTCTTTTAATCCAGACCATATAATGTTAGATATGAGAGAATTGATGTAGTAACTACAAAAACAAATAATTGATTTATTAATTCAAAGTAATATTTATGGGAAAAACTCTCTTTAACAAATATATCATTTCTATGGAGTGTTGAACAAAGAATTGTCGTATCAACATCATGTGTTGCATATTTTTTGCACAAACTTATTGAGTTCAACCCAAAGGAAATAAAAATAATGGCTTGATAGCCCAAATATGAAAAAAAAAAAAAAAAGTACAGAGATGATTATTTTGTGGGGTGTGTGTGTGTGTATATATATATATATATATTGATTATAAAAGTTGATGTTACCATTTTATTGTTTTTTAATATTTAACGCAAAAGTGTCTATATCAGTTTAGATGTCAATTAAAATTTGAATTTCTTTTAAGTAATTTTCAGAATATATTTTTTTATATTGATTTGATATTAATCTGATTTATTCAAAAGTATTTATTGTATCTGAATGCATGTTTTAAGAATCAAATCTATGAAATTTTAAAAAATCAATTACTTGAATTAATCTTAGAGTTATTATCATTTTATTGTGAGAATTAATTAATGAATTTTGATTTAATAGTAATACAATTTGTTCTCTTTTATAAGAGATTACTTGAATTTTAGTTGAAATTTTGAAACCTAACTAAAAAGATGTTAGAAGATTAGACAATATTGCATGGGCCTCAGGTAAAGAGTCAACCATCACTTCACGGGCTGATCATTAAAACCGGCCCATGTTTTATATAAATGTTGGTTAGATATGGTTATGAGGCTCAGCCCTAATTATCTCTGTGCAAATTGCAATACCCAACACTTCTTTTTTTTGGAAGTCTACACATTTTTTATTCGCAAGTTATATTATGAACCCGTATCTATATTACTTTATTAATTTAAATCAATGTACAGTAGTATTTAATTATATATACATTTAGTTCTTCTAACATCATTGCCTGTATATACATTTAGTTTTTAACTGTATATACATTTAATTATATATGCATTTAGTATTTAATTATATATATATATTTAGTTTTTAACTGTATATACATTAATCATTACATGTACATTTGGTATTGAATTGTATATATATTAAAATACATATGTTAATTTTTAACTGCAAGTATATTGTGTTTAGAATCAGATCTATGATGTAACATAGACTTGGGTCTAAAATATACAATTTTTTTTTAAAATCATAGAACGACATTTCAACTGCTTGACCCAATTTGAAGTGCCCTTTCATGACCAGAATTAGAAATAAAATCAACTTCCATTTGAGGAAATCCAAGTAAAATCCACCTTCCTCTTGCACGATTCGCGAATCAGCTCTGCTTATTGGAGGCAATGGTCATTGGAATCCACTTACTACAAAAATGGGCTCTATCCAACCACTTACTACACGTCCGAGGGAATACCCGTGTGAATCCACTTACTGCGCATCCAAAATTGGCTAACAATAGAGGGAAAAATAAACGAGAAACTTTTGGCGAGGACATTGTGAGTTTACCACTTAAAGGAATTCATAAATTTTTTAGAAGAAGAAATAAGGAAGGTATTAAGGTAATACATAAAAAAGTAAATTCTACTATGATTCATGATAAATTGTATCAACATCTAGCTTGTATATTAAATTCAATTCACAAAATGATAAATTTCACTTGTAGATACAACTACGTTGATAAAGTATTAAAAAATTTTATCACTAAATTAACGATAGAATTTTATCAATAATTAATTGTTACTGTGCTGCTAATTTTAAGGTTAAATGCGACCGTAGAAAAATTTTATTAGAAATCCATCACTAAATTGAACTTAAAATTTTTTTTATAACTAATCTATTGTTAAATATAATTTGTTTAAAAATATTTTTTTTGTCATTAATCAATTATCAATAGGACACTTCACTTGCAAATAAGTAAATAACCATACTTTTTATTAGTTATTTAACATGCAGTTTGCAGTGTTCTTGAAGTAGAAAGTACATAAATGATTAATAAATTAGTCGTGAATTCATGCATTATGCAGGTTATATTTAAATTTTATTTATTTAATAAATTTTTAGATATATTATTAAAGTTTTTTATTGTTCACAAATATTTTTAGTAAGAATAAATATTTATTTTAAATAAATATTTATTAAAATTTTACATATATTATTAAACTTTTATTTTTATAATTGATAAATTTTTTTATGTAATAGGACTGAAAGAATATATTATTTAATTATACTTTTAGATAATAGAGTAATAAATTATAAATGAATTAAGGAATTACGGAATAATTAAAAAAAGAATTAAGGGTAAATTATTTGATGAATTGCTTTTAATTCATGATACATTAATTTAAAAAGTAGCAAACATTTAATTAAAGTGAATATATAATTTAAATAAATTGATTTGTAGTTTTATTAATTTTTTAAAGAATGATATATTGTTATATATATTTTAAGTGGAAATACTAAAGATTATTGAAAAATCTAAAAGCTTCAATGTCCACAATGCAATCTTGCTATATTATATTGTTCTTATTTCTTTATTGTAGGGTTTGTTTTCCTTTTTTGCCAATATGCATCTTCATGTTTTTAAGTATAAGATGTTCGGCAAACTCTTTATTGAAAGTAATTTATTCAATATTTTTCATATTGTAAAATATAAATGTTGAAATTTGTTCTTTTTATTGGTATATTTGATGAGATGACGCAGTTTTAACTACTACGCGTCATTAATCATCACCTAATCATAATTGAAAAAAACTCTCATAATAATAGATAAAAATTCTTTTTTGTTGAATTCGTATCATCACTATCTCAGAGAAAACTCGACAAAGCTATGTTACTCTTTTTATAATGTTTTTATTTATAAAGTTAGTATTTTTTTAATCTCACTCTAATAAAAATTCAAATGTAATTGTTAGAAATGATTTTGAAATAAAAATTCAGTACTATATAGAAAATAATTGTTCAAGTCAATTAAGAAATATTTCTTTCCAATAAAATAAAAACACTCTTTTTTAAATTTTATTAAAAATTGGAGTTATATCATAAAAATTACTTTAATTTAATGTCCTGTGGTACAATTATTTAGTCTATAAATTACCCAGTGGTCCATTTAACGAAAGCGTTTGCAGTTATTTTCAGAGGCAGAACTACGCTATTGTTTGGGGCCATAGTCCCAAACGTTTCAAAATTTAAGTTTTCAAAAGTATGCGTGTATATATATGGCTCCCAAATTTTTCAGAATATATATATATAACAAATTATCAATTTGTAGACCTTTTTTTCGTAAAAAAAAAAATTATTCACAAAATTTTATAATATACATATAAAAATTTGAAATATTTTCCTTTTCTTTGTTTTTTTTTGCCCCCAATTAAGCTAACTCATAAATCCATTAACTCTATTACAATTAAGAGTTCTCGCTCACATAAAATTACATATTTATACTACTCATAGTAAGTAGAATAATTTTTCTTTTAAATTCTTTTTTAGATATAAGTAACCTACTATTTTGATTATCATCAGTCATTAATGACAGCCTAACCATAATGGGTAAAGGCTCTCACAATAATAGATAAGACATTCTTGTTCAACTCAAGTCTCTCATATCAATATGCAAAGTTCTCAAGGCCTTCGAGCAAAAACTTGACAAAATTATAACTCTTTTTATGATACTTTTATTTATAAAGAAAATATTTTTCAATCATACTTTAATAAAAATTCAAATACAATTATTAAAAATAACTCTAAACAATTGAGGAATATGCAAATAAAATAATTTTTTAAAATACTATAAAAACTTGAGTTATATCATAAAGAAAACTTTAATTTAATGTTTTATGGTACATTTATTTAGTCTATATATTACTCAGCCGTCCATTTTACGGAAGCGTTTGAAGTTGTTTTCAGGGGACAGTCTAGGGCCATAGCCCCTAACTTTTCGAAGTTGTTAAAGTTTTCATCTGCATATTTATTTGAATTTTCAGAAGTATATGTATATATATATGGATGGCTCCCAAATATATATATATATAAAATTTACACGACCCTATTTTTTGTAACCATAGAATTTACCTAATATATTGGATGATAATCAATTTTTAAATTGATATCTTGTTGAAGAATCTATTAACTTGTAGATGATCTCATTTGTCGCTTATCAATTTTTTTTTTTTTTTGTTAACTAAGCTTCTTATATTAAGTTTTGAGCTCACAATTATAAACCTAAAAAAAAAAATTGAATGTAATATATTTAGATTGACATATCATACTTCGATATTATTTAATTTGACCTATGATGAGTCCTTAGTAGGGACATGAGTCTTATGCATACTTGGTCATCCAAAACTTTATGGGCATGAAAAAACAGGTTTGGAAAATAGTTCTTGAATTAAATATAAAACCTTTATTTTATAGGTAAAGGTTGTTGAACTGTTTGCCCAACAATGTTAATTGAGTTGCATGCCTATATGCAGTAGTGAAGCAGTTGGCATTATAAATCCATCTTTTAAGTACATCTCTCATTTTAAACAGTAAAAAAAAAAAAAACACATGCGTATTATTGTCCTTTACTATGTGGTGGACCTAAAATTTTATCATTTTTGTTATGTGAATGCATTATTATGAAGCTAGTTATTAGGTCCCTGCATATATTATATTTGGATGCATTTCTTTATTATCATTATTGTCATTGTTACTGAAGAAGGAAGGAGGGAACTGAAATTCTTAACTTGGGTATCATTTAGTTTTTTTGTTTATTAAAATTTTGATTGAATTTAGTTGAGGATGAATTATACATGTATATATATATATATATATATATAAGTCTCATAAGTTCATAAAGAAACTAATCTACTCCCATAAAATTTGATGCTAAAGGGTGGGATTGGTGTTAAGAGCCTGTATCAAGATCTTGAAAACATGTTCATTGAAAGTTCTGAACAAGATGTCATTTCATCTCTCCTTACACCGTGGTTAGATCCTACAAGGAGACGGACCTCTGTTTCTATGGAGATCAATGGTTATGCCCTAAACTAGTCTTTTACTCCCTTAATCCTCTTTTTCTTCTTCTTCTTCTTTTTCTTTTTAATTTTAAATAATGCGGTAATGGGTTTGGATTTTAGTTGGTACTTTCTCTCTCTGAACTGGTTTAAACTGATTTATCTACATTAAAACATAATGAATTAATAGAAAATTATTTTCTAATAGTTTTCCAACAAACTAATTATCCACATTTTGATTGGAGACATATATATGCAATATCAAAACTAGTTAGTACTCATCAAATTATGATATAGTTTTTGGGATTTAAGAAATTATAGAGAATGAGAATATCATTTTTATTAGAGGCGGTAAATGACTTACATCAGATCTTAAAAAAAATCAAGTCAAATCATTTTGAACCGTGAGTAGACTAAGTTACTAGATTAAGGTACATAAAAAAATTTAGATTATTTTCAAATGATTTTCTGAGTTTTAGATTGAGTTGAGTACTCATAATTTATAATTTTTAATAAATTTAAATATTTTAAAAAAATTTAAATCAAATTAAATTCAAATTGAATTGGGTTAAAACCAATTCCAGTTAATCCATGAGTTAGATCAGAATAAATTTTTTTATATTATTTTACGTTTTTCTCTAAATTGGATCGATTTGGTTAGAACTTTATAATGGTATATCAAGACTAGAACCCAACAATAAGTAGCTTCTAATGAGGGATTAAATTTTAAATTCTATTTATTACTTTAGAGAATACTTTGACATAAATAAGGCAAGAACATGTTATTAAACAAGAAAACAAATTCACTTATCTATTAAAATTCGGACCCCTCAAATTAAAGAAATTTGTAATAGACCAATTTCATAGGGTTACATTACTCTGCCGACATAATAAGGCTTTCCAGGCAGCAAATGATTTTGTCAGTGACAATGCATTGGGGCGTTTGATTTTTCTTTTTAAGCAGTTTTCTTATTTTTCAGTTTATACGAGATGTATAATATATATTTGATTGATATAACAATTTATTTTTAAAATGAATTAATAATTAATAAACTATCTAACATTTGATTAATAAATTTTAATAAAAATAAATTATTTTTTATTATTAAATTTAATATTATATTCACTCCTTGATATTTTTTTTAATACTCAAATGATAAATTCTTAATAAAGATTTGTACCATTTTCAATTTAATGATTGTTTTCATAAAAAATATTATTAAAATTTATAACCACAATATCTTAATCATTTGTTTAATAATTAATAACCTATTTAAATTATAATTCTTTAACAGTTCACATGAAAGGAGTACACACAAATCTTTTTTAATGCTTTTGAGAAAAATATACATTAGGGAGAAGTTAAAGAAAAATATGCTTTAACAAATAAATATTCTTAAAAATTTAACCATACCTATAATGTTTTAATGAATTTAAAAAATACTATTGAAAATTATAACCCCATTTGATGACATTAATTTAATATTTCATGTAAAAATAATATAGATTATTTCTTTTATTAATAAATTTAGAAATTGCAACTACACATTAATGATTTCTTTCAAATAACAAATCTTAACAAAGATTTACTTTTGGACAAAGACATCCCCTTTTAATGATATTACTTTAATACTCTAGTGAAAATTATGAATTCTTTTATTTATTGCTAAATTTTCTGAGAAATTTTATATTCACCTACCAATTTATGTAAAGAATAAATCTCCCCAAAAGACTATAGTGGGATGTATTCAATTAATATTTATATATTTTTGTTTTACGTAAATAATTTTTATAAAGTTTATAGATCTTTAATATTTTTTATTGAGTTTATAAATTAATTAATGATTTTCTAAAACATTATTTTCAAAGTCTACAAAAATCTCAAGGGGATGTCAAATTTTTTTTTAGATGTTTGTTTATACTTATACCTAAAAAGTCATTCAAAATCTATAAAAATGGATTATTGTTAAATATCAATGACTTTTTGAATATTAATTAACTTTTATGGATTTTATAAAAATTGTAATTGAATACACCATGATTTTTATATACTTTTGTATTAAAAGTTTTTCATTAAATATCTCCTCTTTTTTTTATAGATTTGTTTAAAATTTTTTAAATTTTTTATTAAATACCTCTTAATTCTTAAGAAGTTTTTAAAAGTTATTATTAAATATTCTCTCAAAGATAAAGCTAAAGGGAAGCCCAAGGTGACCTTGGCTTTCCCGAAGTAATTTTTTTTTTTTATATACTCTCTCTATTTCTAAATAGATATCATTTAAAATTTTTGCATATATATTAATGATTATATTTAATAGGTGTTATTATATAATTTATTAATAATTGTATTTAATAAGTGTTATTATACAATTAAAAGACTATATTAGTTTTAATTAATTATTTTCATAAATTATTGTGCACTATGATTAGGTCTCTCTACCTGGTGTTATACCTATAGCTTCAGGGGGTATTCACGTTTGCCATATGCCGGCTCTGACCGAGATCTTTGGAGATGATTCCGTACTACAATTTGGTGGAGGAACTTTAGGGCACCCTTGGGGAAATGCACTAGGTGTCGTAGCTCATCGAGTAGCTCTAGAAGAATGTGTACAAGCTCGTAATGAGGGACGCGATCTTGCTCGTGAGGATAATGAAATTATCCGTGAGGCTAGCAAATGGAGTCCTGAACTAGCTGTTGCTTGTGAAGTATGAAAGGAGATTAATTTTGAATTCCCAGCAATGGATACTTTGTAACCCACTAATTAACGTTCGTTCTCTTACTTGAATTGCAATTTAACTCGGCCCAATCTTTTACTAAAAGGATTGAGCCGAAAGATCTTAATATAAATAAGAGAGAAAGAGTATAGTTGAAAAATAATTAATGTTTATGAAAAATTGTAAAATGTCAAGTATTATGAAACAATAATTTATTTTTAAAATAACATCTATTTTAGAACAGATAAAGTATAATATAGTTTATAAAAAATTATTATAATTTATATACCCTCCCAATTTATATGTAAAATTATTAACCCCTTTTAAAAACTATTCTTTTGTTACAATTTTGAATGAAAAAATTTATAAATACTTACTTTTATAATATTAATAGTTTATTTTTTGTCCCTTTAATATAATAATCTTGGTTTTCATTCCTGTTCCCTCTAACTTTTAAATTTCGTAAAAAATTTTAATTCTTCTAATTCAATACATCCCTTTAAGGGTCTGTTTAGCAATTAATCAGTACAACTGATAGTTGGTAACTGATAACTATTAGCCGATTTGTATAATTGTTTAGTAAAAATTTTCAAGCTATTACTATTAGTATATAAAATGACAAATATGAATATAATTTAAATCTCAAATTAATTTATTATAATTATACACATAAAAGTATAAAAATAAAATAAAATAAAAATAATGATGATAACAATAAAATATTTTCCAGCAAATAACTAATAGTTACCAAAAAATATCTAGCTATTTTCAAACTTTACGTAGCTGTTCAATCAATTATATGCACTCAATATCTTAAATTACAATCTATTTCTTGCTCTCATTAAACTACTAGTAATTAAATCCTTTAATAAATTCATTTCAAGTGCTTCAGCTTCTTAATGAGTTTCATTTACATGAATATCATTTGAGATAGTAAATATACCAGGAGGCACAAAATCAAGATTTTGATCTAAATGTGGAAATGCCGGATCTGTTAATACTTTTCTCTGAATATAATTAGTTAGTGCTGTTGATGCAATTACAACATTTCTTTGTGTACACATAGCTATATGAAGGCATTACACATAAAATTATTCATCTTCCCTTTCAAATTCTAAAAGTTAATATAATGCAACTGAAGAGATGATGTCATCCATTGAAAGTCTCTTTAAATCCATCGCTAACTATTTTTAGCAAACTCTAGTATCAATTTATCGATGGAATCTGTCCGTCGGTAAGTGTTAATGGCTTTTCATCGTTAATTTTTAATACACATTTTTTTTTCTTTTCATCTTTGATCCGTTGGCATTTGCCAACAGGAAAATTTCTGTCAATAAAATCTATCCGTATGTCGCATTTTGTTTCAGTGAAATAAAATAGAGAGTTTAAGGTTATTTAAAAGGGGTAATTTGGTCTAAATATAACATTATTATCAATTATTGATAAAAAAAAAATCTAAAAGAGAGCTGATAGGATCAATGACTGATTAAAAGCGTAATCAGCTATCAATTGTTGATTAAAAATATTTACTAAATAGGTTTTGGTGCAGTTGAGTCAAAAACAACGATTAGCTATATTCATAGATATTCCAAACACCCATGAAATCTTTCAAAGGATAAATTCACCTATCAATACATACTCTTTTCCCAAATACATATCCTTTATGTAAAGATTAAATTTTCTCAAAAGATATTATTTTCACTCGTCCTGTCTATTTTATCCAGTACAAGAAAATAGTAAAATACCCAAAGAATTTATTTTATCCACTACAACATATCTTATCTAAAAATACATTATTGAATATGATTCTGGTATGTTTTTTTTTTTCGTTTATTTTCGTAATGAAACATAAGTAATATTTATTTTCTATTAAAAGAGACGAAATGCAAAAAAGTATGAGCGATACTATATAACCGAAAATCTAAATTTCAAAAAGAAGACAAAATAATTAAAGTTAGTATTATGGTCATGAAACTTAAGTTTCACAAGTCAGAGTTTCAAAAATATTGAGATGATTCTGTTTGACTAAAAAAAATTAGATATCTGTTTTTTTAAATTTGAAATTCAAAATATTTTAGTACTTTATATATATTTTCTTACATTGATTGGCTTTTTACTTGAAACTTCAATGTAGATAAATCATATTAATCTTTTTTTTTTTAAATATAGCAGCTCAATTTCAATTCCTTTTAAAAGAATATAAATTTATTCGATAAAAAAATCTCAAGATAGTATAAAATAAGCAAAATTATTGGGCTTATTGTCTAGTAGGTCACTGAACTTTACACTTTGTATCAAATTGATACTTTTAATAATCTTAATAGTATTTTTAATAGATGAAAGTAACTTTAAAAAATTCGGTGTAATTTTAGTGACTTGACGCCGACAAGAGAATATCTATAAAATATTATCCACATGAGATTACATATCGTAAGCTACGTTATTTTTAAGGATAAAATGTTGACTTAGCAATATTATCATTTTCTTCCACATCTTAATCTCCATTCTTACTACTAATAACCTAGAGTGAAAAAGCAAGAAAAATCTTAGAAAAATATAACTTATCTTCATTTTCTCTCTTAATCTATCATTAATAATAAAGAATAACATTAGAAATATTCAATACGCGTATTCTATTACTCACCATTTTACTTAAAATAAACCTAAAATCTAAAACTAAAAGAGAAAACGAAAACTAAAAGAGAAAATGAAACTCACATCATTATCATTTTTTGTCACCATCATTATCCACTTCTTCATCCTTTTCATCTCCTTCATCTAACTCTTGCAATCTCTCTAGCAAAACTTTCAAAAGAGGCCTTAAAGTACAAAATCTAGATCTTAGACCACCATATCAAAGCCTCTATCACTTCTCTCAAGAAGTGCAAGGTCAACATCAATGGTAGCAATGCGATCGCGTTCGATTGTGTCGAGGTGTATCAAAGCATCGTGCTTAAGTCTGTCAATAGCTGCAATTTCAAGCATCTTGATGGCATGATTAGTGACAGTGATGATTTTCTTTGTCTTTTTAAGTCTTTTTTTGTTTAAAGATGGAGTCAAAATTTATGGTAATGAAGAGGAGGAGCTCGATTTATTGATGAGCTAGATTTTTTAATTGAGAGAGAGAGAGGTTTACTTCTATATTCTTTTCAAGGCAGTTCAATTAATATTCTTAGAGCTATTTCATAAACTTATGCAAAAGAATATTCTATTAAGAGAGAGAAGGTTTAAATATTTTTACATCAAGAATATTTTATAGATATTCTTTTATTGGCGTCACGTCATTAAAATTATATCAAATTTTTTAAAGTTACTTTTATTTGAAATAAAAATAATATTAAGATTATCAAAATGATGCAAATTAAAAATGAGATATCAATTTGATGCAAAGTGTAAAGTTCAATGATCTCTCAGGTAATAAACCCTAAAATTATCATATGACTAAAAACAATCTTAAAAAAGTGAAAAAAAAATATCTCAAATATTATTAATATATAAACAATTGAATAATTTTATGAAAGAGATAAATAAAAGTAAAACAAATACAACAAATTAATATTGTACATCTCAACTTATAATATTAAAATTATACATCGCAAAATTGTTAACTATTAATCTACTAAACCCGTGCCTGGCATGACATAAGGCTAGTTAGGAACTATTTCATTATTAAAGAGCAGTCAATAACATTTGGGTGGGTGAATGTCACAAAAAATAATAGGGCAATTAAAACAATATAAAAATCTATCCACCTAACAGAAGTCAGAAGATAGCATTCAAGAGCCGGAAAAGTTCGACAAAAATCTTGACCGCCCAATAAATGGTCTTCCTTTTAATTTAGCTTGTAGGCTGGAATCAATAATATATGCCTCTCTCTCTCTCTCTCTCTCTCTCTCTCTCTCTATATATATATATATATATATAATTTGATTTTGATGGATATTAGAATTCTAAGATTTAATATTTTTAAAGAAGACTCTAATACTAATTAATAATTTGCACATTGTGTAGTTATAATTTAATATATTATATAAATATTTATAATTATTAATAAAATTCAAATAGATTCATTATAGATATATAATTAATTGAATAATATTTATTTTAAAATAGATGATATATGCAACTATTTTTAGCCTTATTTTTTAATTGTCTGATTTGCATTTTTATTTTCATTTATAGTTTGATAGTATCTGAAAACTGTTTGTTAACTTATTTTTAATTATTTATTTTTTTGGTTATTTTTTAAGGAAAATTACAAATTTAGTGTATGAACTTTTTAATATTTTCTATTTTGGTAGATAGACATATTTTTGTTCAATCAAGTATCTGAACTGATAAAATTATTTTAATGTGATGATTTTTCTGATTTGAACAAGTAAAATAATTTTCATGTGGTAACCACTGATTATTCAAATTGAAGAAAAACACTATATTAAAAATAATTTTGCTAGTTCAAACATTTGATTGAATAAAAAAATGTGTTTAGACACCAAAATATAAAAAATTAAAAAATTCAGACACTAAATTTATAATTTTTTCTTTTTTAATTATACAATGATAATTTTAATCTCTTATGTGTCAAATTGTTAATTTGAGAAATGATAAATTTGTATCTCAAATAAATTATAAAATCAGATAAATAACAAGTTTTGATAAAATCAAAAGTAGTTATATATATTAATATTGTTATTAATGAAGTTTATAGTATTAAGGTTAGACTATGAATTAGGATGTAGAATTAGTTATACGATCTACTATGAATTCAAATTAGAAAGTTAAATAAGTGGAAAGATATTTAATTAAATCAACAGCAACTAACACTGCAATTTAAATTTGAAAACTCTATGGTAAGATATCTAATAAATATTAATTTGTTGCTAAGTAAAGACATACTTAACTATGAAACTTTTGTAGTAAATGACATGAAAGAGATTCTTAAAAGACATTAGTGCATAATTTGCACTCAAAGCTGGCTCCAGCTAATTTATAACAAAGTCTGCAAAGCGGCCTTAAGTTGCCATCATTAAATTTTTCCATCTAATTTCTCTTTTTCAAGTTAGTGGTGTTCAAGTGATTAAGTTTACTTAGTTCTTAAAATTAGAGATTCTTTTCCTCTTCTGTTTTTGTGGGAAAAAAAAATCCTTTATCCCTCTATTTTTTAATTTTTTTTGCTAAAACAGTAATTTTACTTGGTTTGTAAATAAATTTATAAGTAATTTAACTTGATTATATTTTTTTATTTACAATGTATATAATAATCATTTTTAAAATATATTAATTAGAACATATATAAAATTAATATAACTTATTTTGTGATATACATTTATGATTTAATATTATTTTTAAACTTTTCATATAAATATTATTAGATATATGAAGTTTTTGTAACAAAAATTTTAAGTCATTAAAAATATAATAAATTTCATTTATAATTGAATTTAGTTAAAAATAATTTAATTTCATTAACTCAATCAAACTTGTTAACTTTATTCAATCTTGATAATATCTAACTAGAATTTGATACATTTATTAAATGATTTTAAAATATTTAAATTTAAAGAAATTAATGTTTGATTTGACTCATTGATAAGTCTAAATTTTCAAATAAATTTTTATAGGAGGTCATAGTGACTCAGTGGTTGCCTCATATTTACTGCAACAAGGACAACCACTTGTAGAGTTGTTGCAGATCATCTTTTTCTTTTTTCGTGGGCATTAATTTTCATCAAATATTGTCAAAAGCTTTACCTATATAAGATCCTTCCCATAATGTTGAATCCACCCATCAAGTGTTAGTACATTCACGCATTAGTCTACTATACATATTTTCTTCCCATCCAATTCCATGACTAATCCAAAAATTGTCATTTCCTCTATTATTTTAGCCCTAATCTTGGCGATAGGAAGTCTTCCTTCCCAAGCAGATGCTAGGGCATTTTTTGTGTTCGGAGATTCATTGGTTGACAATGGCAATAACAATTACCTAGCCACTACGGCACGGGCAGACTCACCGCCATATGGCATAGACTTCCCAACTCATCGACCCACCGGCCGATTCTCCAATGGCCTTAATATCCCTGATTTTATCAGTTAGAGTTTCTTGATAACATTTTGATGTTTGAGTTGTAAATTATGATTTGTCATTTTTTTTTTTTACTAATTGACATAACATGTACATTATATGGCAGGTAAACGATTAGGGTCAAACTTGCTGTTGCCTTACTTGAGTCCGCAGCTCAATGGACAAAGGCTACTTGATGGTGCCAATTTTGCATCTGCTGGAATTGGAATTCTCAATGACACTGGAATTCAATTTGTGAGTCCATTTTCTCAATGCTTTGTTGGTTGCGAAAAAAAATAAAAAAAGTCATTTTCTTCTGTATTCTTTTTCTATTCTATAATAAATATCATTTAAGATTTTTATATATATGTTAAGGATTATATTTAATATGTATTATTATATATAAAAAAATTATATTATTCTTAATTAATTATTTTTATAAATTATTGTACACTCTAAAAAAATAATTATTATAAAATTAAAAAAATTAATTAATATTTATTTATAATTATAAAATATTAAATATTATAAAATAAAAATTTCTTTTGAAAACGGTATCTATTTTAAAATATATAAAAGATATTTTAATGAAAAATTTAATGTTGGCGCCGTAATGTTTCTTTCCTTGTATTTAAAGTGGCAGTGATGAAAGGCTCGTCTGGTCTTGAGGTCGTAACATGTTAATCATCAATGCGCTGCTCGAACCCTCATTTCCTTTTCATGGACTTGTCCTCTCTTTATATATGCGTGGTCTGCTCCAAAAAGTCCAATCAATATTTATTTTTTTAATCTCAGCGTGAATAATCTGCATGTAATTAAAAATAGAGAACAAACTTAATTAGTACAGTGCAAAAAAATGAGTTAAAATTGTTGGTAATAAAGCAACGGCTCAGTAAACCTAATGACTTATTTTTCAGGTAAACATAATAAGAATGTTTCAACAATTTGAGTACTTTGAGGAATATCAAAGGCGTGTAACTGCTTTGATTGGAGCTCAGCGGACTCAACAGCTTGTTAATGGGGCACTAGTTCTCATCACAGTTGGTGGCAACGATTTTGTTAATAACTACTACTTGGTGCCGTACTCTGCAAGGTCACGCCAATATTCACTTCCAGATTATGTCAAATTTCTCATCTCTGAATACAAGAAGATTCTTATGGTAATACAAATTCTTTTACGACATATGGGTTGACATAACATGTCAGCGATAGTCTGTCTTCAATCGAATTAGGGGAGTTGATTTAGTACTTTAATTTAGTACGATGCATGTTCTAGATGGGTCTTTGTATCTTTAACCTATATAGCATAGAAACGAGCTAAACCCAAAAAAGAGAAATGCCTAAAAAATAATATTTTATAAAATATAATAAGAAACATGAAAGAAAAATAAAATTTTCAAATATGAAAACGTGACCCGAATGAAGGTCGTTGTTTGTGATATAATTGTGGTAATTTTCCTAAATGATTTTTCCAGAGGCAAATCCAACTAGAATGCACATTATAATTATAGTTGTTTTCAAATAATTATGGTAATTTCCTAAATTATTTTGTCAGAGGCTATATAATCTAGGAGCACGGAGGGTTCTTGTGACGGGAACAGGTCCATTGGGATGTGTGCCGGCGGAATTGGCCATGAGAGGCAGAAATGGACAATGCGCAGCTGAGCTGCAAAAGGCTGCTTCTTTGTTCAATCCTCAGCTCACTCAAATGCTTGGGCAACTCAATAGGCAATATGGTTCAGATATCTTCATTGCTGCTAATACTGGCCAAATGAGTTCTGATTTTATCAAAAATCCTGGAGCTTATGGTAAATCAAATTCATAAAAAAAGTTTAATTTAGTCCTTCAACTAATTATCAAGTTGCAAAATCATCCATAATTAAATTTTTATTAAAATTAAGTAGAATTAATTATATATTTTTTAAACAATTTAGTTTAAATTCTAAAAAATTAGTTGGTATTTAAAAGAAAATAAAAATTTTCATTTTTATTTAAAAATATGGATAGTTTTTTATTTTTTATTCTATAAATATGGATAATTTTTTATTTTTTATTCTATTAAAAATAGAAAGTATAATAGACATATGCGTTTTAGCATAATAATAATAATAATAATAATAATAATAATAAATGTGATTGAATGATTTTGCTATTATAAGTTTAAGAATAAAATTAATTTTTTTTTATAAATTATGCCATGATAATAAGTTTTAAGTATCAAATAAAAATTTAAAAATATAAGGTAACTTGATAGAAATATATATTTTTTTAAAATTTTCTGCAGGTTACAACACCAAAATATAAGAAAAAATTGGGCCATCAAATTGTTATTTTCTAACAAGTTTAAATACTAAATTTGTCTCTATCTCTTGGCTATAACATAATCCAATTGATTAAGAAAGTCTAATTGACCCATAGACAATGATTAAGAGAGTGAGGCTCCTTAAAAGGAATTGTGTGAGATACTTAATATGTGGAAAATTGCAGATGGAGATACCCAAATTAAAGGGAACGTCATTGAATTATTGATGCAATAATTTTCCTAATTGACAAGTCAGTTGTCCGCAGATGTCAATTTTCATCAGTCTCACGCACATGCATGTGCTAGACTATCCATGAATTAATTAGCCTTAAGTATCACATTTACAGACTATCACTTCCAATTTCAATTGCCTCTTCTAATATACTCCATTGAATATTAACCATGAAATTCTCTATGAGCTATGTGCTATCAGAACTTAAATTTCTAATATTTATATTATAAAATAAGTACAGACATTCGATCATTAGATTATTAATCCAATGATTTTAACAATGAAACATGAGAATTCTCAACTTTCTTTTACTCGATGACTCTTAAACAGTAACTAATTGATGTGAATGGTTGCTGTTTAATATAAATGCAGGATTTGTGACAGCAAAGGTAGCTTGCTGTGGGCAGGGACCTTATAATGGCATAGGATTATGCACATCTGCATCAAACTTGTGCCCTAACCGAGACGTCTATGCATTTTGGGATCCATTCCATCCATCGGAACGTGCAAATGGATACATTGTTCGACAGATTCTGACGGGCTCGGTCGATTACATGAACCCCATGAATCTTAGCACCATTTTGGCTTTGGACTCAAGGACCTAGCTGATGGCTATAGTTAATTGCTTGTGCCTTAGTTAATCCTCTCCTAATAACATCATGCACTGCACATGACATTATAAATGTTTGTTTCATGCAGTAGATTTTCTAAGGAAATTCATGCTGCATTTGTATGTTGGAAATTTCTCGAAATTGTATCATTAAAGTGTGTTTGGTATAAATGAATTTTATAATTTTTGTGAAATTTATTTATAATTTCATATGTTATGCATTTGATACAAATAAAAATTAATTTGAAATTTTATTTCATTAAATTTTTAAAATTAGTTATAGGTAAACTAAAATTTATCAATTTGATAAAATTTGTAAATGAATTTTAAAATTGTAAAACTTTTTTAATTATGATAAAAATATTGTTAATCAAAACATATTTTTCGCTTTTTTTTTTACTATTCTTTCTCTTATCTCGTCCTTTTCTCTTTACTCCCTTTGGGCTGTTTTTTTTTTTCTGATTTTTTTTAATTTAAAAATATTTTAAAAAATAATACAAACACATTTTATAAAGCGAAATATTTTATTAAATTTAATACTTAAATTAAAGACAACATTTATTTCATTTAAAATAAAATTCAATTTTAAAATAAAATTTAAGTTAGAATTGAACCAAGCTCTATGATCTATTAGTTTTTTAAAATTATAGCCAAATCATTTTTAATCTAATTTAATTAAAAATTAACTCCAAATAAAAAATTATTTTTTCAAGTAAAAGAAATTAAAAATATATAATTTACAACCAATTAATGTATAAAATTTTAATATAATATTATTTATATCAAAATATAATAAAACATTTAAATTTGCAACCAATTAATGATGGGACCAAGGGGTTGACATGAACCAAAACTCCCCTTGGCTGCTGGTGAAAAGTTGATGAAGAGAGGATGACAAAACTGCACAGAGACCTCAGCTCTTGCTATGGAGAAGAGAGGTTTAGGGGATTGAAGGAAGAAGAAAGCCCTTCCTCTCGACTCTGTAATTATTTTTTATTTAGATGTTAATAGTACGACGAGTGAAACAATGTCATCGTTTTGTTCACTAGAAATCAAGGGCCTTTATAAGTCCATCCGTGCTCAACCTCCCCTCCTTCATTAGAAAAATTCCCCCATATTTATATATTTCATTTTTTTTCTTTCTTTTTGGTTTTTGTTTTTTTTATTTCTTTCTTTTAGGCTTTTGTTTTTTTTATTTCTTTTCTTTTGCATTTTAATATAAATAATAATAATAATAATAATAATAATAATAATAATAATTTCTCATAATTGAAATCTATACCATATAAAATTAAATTTCAGTATCCATAATCAAATTAAATTTCATAAAAATATATAAATTAACTTAAATTAAATTAATTCTCTTAAATATAATATAATATCTCACTTAAATAATTAACATTAAATTTTACTTAAAATCAAACAACAAATTATCCATAATTAATTACTTTTCATGACATAAAATATACCTCATAAATAATTAGATTTCTTAAAATTAATTAAAATTCTTCTCACATCGATAATTTTATTTCTCATAATTAAATACTTTAAATTAAATCAATTCATATAACTTTCATAATAAAATCAACTTATTAAACAACTCAACTAAACTTAAATAACTTAATATTCTTAATATGAATTAATTAAATTTCTTAAAAATTTATTTAACATAATTTATTCATATAATGTAAGCAATATTAAATTCATGTAAATTATGTAATCATATTAAATAAATTAATTTTATAAATTTTTTAAATATTTACTTAACATAGTTAATTCACATAATGTAATTAGTGTTAAAATCATTTAAATCAAATATCATATTAACTTAAAGTAATTTTCATGATTTTCTCAAATCTCAATAAAATTCATACTTAAATAATTAATTTCATATCTTTTAATTTTTTAATCATCAAATATATTTTCTTTATCTATACTCATCTTAAAAATATTAAATATCATCACATAGTCATTTAAATTTAATTTCTTGAATATAAAACATTCATTAAATATAACTTTTAAACTTAATTCATAATAAATAACATAACCTTAATTAAAATAATAATATTTTTAACATAAAATCATCTCTATTTAAAAAGACATATATATATATATATATATATATAATACTCTCATTAAACACATTAAAATACATTTAATAATCACTAAATCATTAAAATTTATATTTATATACATAAAAATAGAAAAAATATTTTTAAAATAATTTTGATTATTGAAATTTCTTAAAACTGGATTTCGGACCTTACAACCTTCTTCTCCTTCTATCTTGTCGTCACTAGTTAGCAGCAACTCTACGTAAGCGAGCTCTCCTTAAAAAATAATTTCTTGTTTTTACAACTGCAACTAATGATATTTAGTTATGGCATAATTAAACACAGTTTTGAGGGCAATATTTATTTCCAAGCTTTCCTTCATGCTTTAAGATTAGAAACTATGCTTGGCTAATTTTTCTAAAAAAGTAGCTATTTCTTTAATGATTGTACAGTAAAATTTTTCTAAATTAATATGATTTGTTGTCAAATTTTTTATTAATTAATGGGTGTATTAATTAGTATTATATATATATATATAAATTCAAGTTATTAATTCTATTATTTATTGTTGTAAGTTACAATAAATTTATATACAGTTTCAAGAAAAATTAGTTGTAGAGATGATTTGTATTTTCAACTAAAAATTAAATGTAAAGGATATGAAACAACTTATTCTAAATCTATTTATTCATGTATTTTTCTACTTGACCTTTCAAATCCTACCCATATTATAGCACCTAAATTACTACGAGATATATAGTTCGAGATTAGAATAAATATGAAAAAACAAGCTAGTTTAGATAAATAGTTTTGTAAGAAATACTGATTTTGCTAATTAATACTCTTAATAATTTTTTGATATTTTATATTAATTATTAGATAGTAGAAATATTAATTTATGTACATAAAACATAGTCGATTCCTGAAATTTTTTTAAAATTTAGAGGTTATTAATTATTAGAATATTAATTTAGAGAGATTTTACTGTATTAAACCTTTTACCAAACGACATTATCCCTTTTGACATGAGTACGTTGATGTGTGGGACGAATTTATTGGAAAAGTCTTAGTCATCCAACGACAAGTCGTTTAATTGAAGGATGTATAGTTTAAATAAATAACATTATTTAAAAAAAATATATGTTACAAGACTCGTGATTGCTTAAATTTTAAAATTAGATAGTTATTGAATTAACAAACTAATTAATTTTTTTATTTAATTAGTTCAATTGATTTGATTGATCTAATTCAATAATAAATAAAATTAAAAAATATCATTAAGATAGCTTTAAAATAGAAAAGGTATAGCTTTACATAATATAGATTTTTAAAATTTAAAAGTCAAAATTTGGTATATATATAGATATAAAATGTATTAGTTTAAAAGATAAAAGCAAATTGGCAAAATATGATATGAAATTTATTCTTGTGTTACTTATAGACTAAACATTGAAATCTTGAAAGTGTTAGATGATAAAAAACGAAATTTTCACAATGATAGATTTCTATCCTGAATTTCAAAAGATATTTCTATTAATTTAGAATGAGAAATTGAAATTTTGTTAATTATAAAATTTCTTTTTATCATTGCACACTTGCAGAGTGTTTGTTGGTTAATTTGTAGGTGGTATCATGATATGATGTCTACCAAAGAATTGCTCAATAGATAAATGTTATGCACGCTAAAGTTTAGAGGGAGCAAGATTATTAGGACGGCAAAATATTTTGGAATAACTTGTATATTGTCCCCTAAACTTGTATAGTCCAAATGGTCATATACTAATTGTAGAAGTAGACCAATATGAGCTTTTGGTTGAATGATATTCCTAGGCGGTGTTACTTTAGTATTGTGGGTTTTGCCTACGAATATGCAAACAAATTTTAATAGGCTGGTTGGGTGTGGCCACTAGCTCTTTCTGTTTTTTTAACTGTTAGTCATATACTATATAATTAGCATCTGATATAGCTGCTGGGATTTAAAAGCCGTTAAACGCAAGCGTATAGTTTTTTATAGCATTTATCTTAGTTATGGATGGATAGCGGTTTGAACCATTTATACTCTTCAAAAGTTGACTTCATTTTATTTCTTTTACCAAAGTTTATTGGGTTTCTGCATATGAAATCGACTTTATCAGTAAATTTTTGATTAATTTAGCTCTGATTGAATTTGAAACTCGAAACTTTTCAGCTATGATGACAAATCTAATATTACTGTTCTAAAGCTTATTTGTAACCTCAATAAGTTTCAGCCATATATTTTCCACCATTCTAAAGTTAAGATTTAATAGTTACATTTTATTAGAGTATCATGAAATAGACACTGGATTTTTTTTGAACTAGTAAAATGAACTGGGATTTATTGCCATAAAAGCTTCTACAACAAAACTGGTAGTCTTTAAATGGCCAAAAGTTTCCAATATTAATTTTCCTAAATTGTCCAACAAAATTGGCGCTTTTCTATTTAATGTTAATTATGATTATTTTTTAGTTAGAAAATGATGTGATCACATGAGTTGCTTTCTACGTTGGCAAAATCTCTTAACTTATATATGGTTGATCTTTTTTTTTTTTTTTTTTTTCCTTTTATGAGTGCAAAAGTCAATCTAACCAATAATTCTTAATTCAACGTCTTAGAAGAGGATATATAATAAGTTCGTGAAAATCATACACAACTGCCTGGTGGATTGCTTTAGTTCTAGTAGGTCCAATTTTTCCACCATCAACCAAATTTCCTACTTATATAGGCAGGTCCTTTCTTGATCTTGAATCCATTGCAACAAGATAATTAAGATCTTGGTATCAAATTCCACATGGGAATTTCAACAACTTCGATTTGCTCACTGCGCTTAGCTCTAATCATAGCCATTGGAGCTATTGCTCCACAAGTTGAGGCCAGGGCTTTTTTTGTGTTTGGAGATTCATTAGTTGACAATGGCAATAACAACTATCTAGCCACCACGGCACGGGCAGACTCTCCACCTTACGGCATCGATTTTCCCACTCATCAACCCACTGGCCGGTTCTCTAATGGCTTTAACATCCCTGACTTAATCAGTTGAGCTGATTTGTGCTCATATGATTTTTTTATTTTTTATTTTTAATGAAAACATGTTAATGGCGTGGTGTTCTTGGACTGACATGTCTAACTAAAAATGTTGACATTTTTTTCTAAATGTATCTGTAGGTCAACAACTTGACTCAGAGTTGCTATTGCCCTACCTCAGTCCGCAGCTCACAGGAAATAAGCTACTTGTTGGTGCCAATTTTGCTTCTGCTGGAGTTGGAGTTCTTAATGACACCGGAATTCAATTTGTAAGTGCAATATTTGTAGAGGCCTAGTGTTGTAATCAATATCACTATTTTAATTAAGTCTAGTAGTTGAGTGTCTATCTTATAATAGTGAGATTAAGCATTTAAAACCCAAAAAGCAAAATTTTGAACTACTTAATGTTTAGTCAATCATATCAATTTTCAGGAAAACATAATTAGAATGTTCCAACAATTTGAGTACTTCAAAGAATATCAACAACGAGTGACTGCTCTCATTGGAGCTAAAAAGACCAAGCAACTTGTCAACCAGGCCCTTGTCCTAATCACGGTTGGTGGCAATGATTTCGTTAATAACTACTACTTGGTGCCTAATTCTGTAAGGTCTCTACAATATGCTCTCCCTGATTATGTCAAATTCGTCATCTCGGAGTACGAAAAGCTTCTCAGGGTAATTTTCCTCCACATTCTTACATTTGTTTGCGTTTGAATAATTAATTTTGTTACTAATGAACTCCGACTCGTTTCTAAAACTGTAACACTGCAAATTCGAACTTCAGTCACAACTAAATAACCGAAAACTGGTTATAATTTTCCATATACAAGACTACATTGATGTAAAAAAATTTGATCTCATTGTTTTTCAGAGGCTATATGATCTTGGAGCTAGAACAGTTCTGGTCACAGGAACAGGTCCATTTGGTTGCGTCCCTGCAGAATTGGCCCTTAGGAGCACAAATGGGAAATGCTCAGCTGAGTTGCAAAAAGCTGCAGCTTTGTACAATCCTCAACTCACTAAAATCGTTACAGGACTTAACAATCAATACGGTTCAGATATCTTCATTGCTGCTAATACAGGCCGAACGACTAATGATTTTATTAGTAATCCCAGAGCATATGGTAAGTCAATTCTTAAAAATCTTCTAAGCTAATAGCCAAAAATCGGACTGCTTATTATCTCCTACTGCAGTAGGTCTGAGGTCCAAATCCTCAAAATATATACTAATTTTGATGGACCAAAAAATTCTTTAACAATCTTATTATGATTAAAATATGTGCTCTCTTGTTGGCTATAATTAATTTGATTGAAATCCCTTGATTAATTAACAATAGCATTTGGGTTTCGCAGGATTTACTACATCAAAGGTAGCTTGTTGTGGGCAAGGACCTTATAATGGTCTGGGACTATGCACATCAGCATCAAACTTGTGCAGTGATAGAAATGCCTATGCATTTTGGGATCCATTCCATCCATCGGAGAGGGCTAATAGATACATCGTTCAACAGATTCTGACTGGCTCCAACAAGTATATGAACCCCATGAATCTTAGCACCATCATGGCCTTGGAGTCCAGGACCTAATCATACATCATGGTCACCTTAATTAATTTGGAAAATTTATACCTCTCATTATAATAATAATAATAATAATAATAATAATAATAATAATAATAATAATAATAATAATAATGCTGATATATATGTGATGAATTCTACAGTGACCTAGACGATGTAGTATCATTATATAAAATTTTAAATTTTATATGATAATTTATAATTATTTGTAATAATTTTATTAAAAATAAAAACTGTCCTATGTTGACATCTTCAAAATTGAATTATTAACTACGATGTTACATATGGCACGAATTATCAGAATTTCTATCTCTGTCATTCCAGTTTCTTTTTGTCTATGATTCATTGTTTGCCATTGATAAAACAGTTTTTAGTACCTCCTCTGACAAATATAGACTAGATTAATAATTATTAATAAAAAATATGGGTGCTATTGTACCCTTGACAACTACGCTTATCTAATCAATATAATGCTATTCTAAAAGAAAATTAAACATGGTTCTACCCTGTCTAAATTCGGATTAATTCTGAGTAATACAGCTGATCTATCAAAACCAAAAAAAAAAAAAAAAAGGAAAACTAAGTATTGTGATTGAAAAAACTACGCAACACAAAACAATTAGCCTGTATTAATGTCCAAGATTACGCCAATTATATGACTGGTAAAAACCAATGATAACATATCTTTCAATTTCATGCGAAGTTAACAAATGTAAAATGTAAATGAGTTCGAGGCTTTCAAAATTTATAATAATAATCCTTGAATTAGCAACATAAGTTTCATAAGTACTAGAAATTAAGGAGACAATGTCTGATCCGAGATGCTCAGTTATGAAACAGCTAATCTTCACATGAACAAGCTATGGAAAAGCTAACTTTTATCAAGAAATGTACAAAAAAGATTTATTAGCAGTTGTTGCAATAAACAGCCACCTATACTACCTTCCATTTTCTGTTGTCGTCTTCTTTTTTATTCAATGAAAGCTGAAACCCCACAAATCTATATAAATATATGACGTTGATCCCACAAGTATTTTCCAATAAGCTAGAGCTATATATAGTTATAATGTCAATGGCTACTAATAACATTAGCCTTTCATTTTCATTCATTATTACCAATACCATAATGGTAATTTTTCTTGTAGCACTAGCTTCAGGAATTGTTGCTGTGCAAGCTGAGGCTCGAGCATTCTTTGTGTTCGGTGATTCGCTCGTTGATAGTGGCAACAACAACTACCTTGCGACGACTGCTCGCGCAGATTCATACCCTTATGGAATTGATTATCCAACACATCGTGCCACAGGCCGTTTCTCTAATGGCATCAACATTCCAGACATTATCAGTTACGTTTTGCAGTTGCAACATTTAGAGTCTGCTAGACTGTACTGATATTAATTTTTATTCCAAAATACAATACTGAAGCACTTATCTAAGATTTTTTACACTGGGTATTAATTTTTTTTATGTGAATTTTGTGCATTCCAGGTGAGCGAATCGGATCAGAACCTGTATTGCCATACCTGAGTCCAGAATTAACCGGACGAAGGCTGACTAGTGGTGCCAATTTTGCTTCTGCTGGAATTGGAATCCTTAATGACACTGGGGTTCAATTTGTAAGTCAACAGATTAGTCTAAATAAAATGCCCATTTGGGTAACAAACTTAATTAAGAGGATGCCTATAGTTTATGTTTAATACGGCCTAAAATGGTCACATTGGCAGCTGAACATAATAAGAATGTGTAGACAACTGGAATATTTTCAAGAACACCAGCGGCGGCTTGGTGCCCTTATTGGAGCCGGTCCGGCTAAGCGACTGGTAAACAGAGCACTTGTGCTCATCACTGTTGGTGGCAATGATTTTGTGAACAACTATTACTTGGTTCCTTATTCTGCTAGGTCTCGCCAATTTGCTTTGCCAGATTATGTCAAGTTTCTCATTTCAGAGTACAGAAAATTATTAATGGTAATTTCCACTACACTAAAATGCTTCGTTCATTGTTCAGTTTTTGGCCTAATAATTTGCTAATAAGCAATAGGTGTAACATTGTTCTTTCCTCATGTGATGTTACGAATTGAATGAACTTGCACATGAGAGACATGTTCGGTTCTCTACATAAAGGCAAATTTTCATGTAGCTTTATAATATATATATATGTTTTTCTTTATTTAGGTTTCACCTTTACATTTAAAACAAACCTCCGTATATAATTCATAGTTTCATAAAATCTTTTAAGTTTGCAGTTAGGAAAGTCAAACTAGCATGTATTATTTTATTGCAACACTAAAATAAACCTTTAGTTAAATGGTGTTCAATAGAGGTGGTAAATAGATGGAGTATAGCAATTTTTAATTAGGTTAATTTTAAGTTGAATATTTTTTAGTCAGATTCAAGTTGAATTCAGATTGAATCATGTTAAGATATAAAATAAAATAAAATTTTTAGTCGTTATTGAGATTTAAGTCGGGTCATAATTTTGAATTTTAAATAAGAGAATATTATTTTATTTTTTAAAATAAAATTTAAATATTTTAATAATTTAAATTATATTAATTCAGACAGTGTTAGTTCGGTCAATTTGATTTGACTCATAAATCAACTGAAATCTAATCGAGTTTGATCCATAAATTTTTAAATTATTTAGAGTTTTTCTTAACAAGATCAAATTTAGATCACTTTTTTATGCTGAATAATACATTTTTATTTTAATACTGAAATTATTTCTGAAACTGAGAGTTTTATAAACTTCTATACATTGTAGGAGCTCTATAAACTGGGGGCACGGAGGGTTGTCGTGACAGGCACTGGACCGCTAGGCTGCGTTCCCGCAGAACTAGCCATGCGGGGCACAAATGGCGGTTGCTCTGCCGAACTTCAACGAGCTGCTTCCTTGTACAACCCACAACTTATTCAGATGTTGACTAAACTCAACAACAAAATTGGCAAAACTGTCTTTATTGGTGCAAATACCCAACAAATGCACACGGATTTCATAAATAACCCTCAAGCATTTGGTAATACATATTTATAATTGTATTAATTAATTAGCATTAAAAATAATTAATTCTTAATGACTACTCTCTTCGTTTTTCAATATCTATCATTTTTTAAAAAATATTTTTGTCTCAAAATATTTACCATTCTACAATACTAAAATAACATTAATTAGTTTTTTTTCAAAAATTTATCCGCATCACTCCTCTCTCTCTCCTCTTTCTCTTGGTAGGAGAGTTTTAATTAAAGACAGATTATTAATCTATATTAATGAAAATTATTCTTCATTAATTGTTTTGTTAATCTATGTGTACAACTATAAAACGACATATATTGTAAAACATAGAGAATAGTAGTTTAATGATTTTTGCTGTGCAGGATTTACCACATCAAAGGTTGCTTGTTGTGGGCAAGGACCCTACAATGGTTTAGGACTATGCACAGTAGCATCAAACTTGTGCCCCAACAGAGACCTCTATGCATTCTGGGATCCATTCCATCCATCCGAGAAGGCAAATAGATTTATTGTTGAAGAATTATTTTCTGGTTCTACAAATTATATGGTCCCTATGAATCTTAGTACCATCATGGCCTTGGATGCTAGGACATGATTCATCCCTTTCTCTAATTATTAGTTGATTAAAGACTGTGTTTTCTAATAATATGTAATGTTTGTAGTCTAAAAAAAGTAACAATATGTAATATTTGTTATCATTAGCACATGTTTTCCTATGAATATCTTATTAGTTGAAAATTTGCGCATTGTACGATATGCTTATAATAATAAAATTTAAATAACTTTTAATATTTATTTTTATTAATTAATTAATTAATTAATTGTATAATTAAAAATAGTATACTAATAATAATTAAAGTCATCACTATTTATAATATATTGTTATTTTATAAAAAATTATTATGTAATTAGACATTTTCAAGTAGATAAAATAGTAAGAAATAGCTATAATAAATTAGTATAATGAATTTAGTAATAATATAATTATTTTAATAGAAAATAAAAAAAATTTATATTTTACTTTTTTCTTTTGTTGGCTTTTTTCTCTTTAATTATTTCAATTTATTTCTTTATTATACATAAAACTAAATATTTATTATTATTAAAGTTCTAAAGAGATAATTATTAAAATTTCTAAATTATTTTTACACGGAGAACTTCTTAATGTTGTACGTGAAAAGCTTTTTACATTTTGAATAAATTAAACCACAATATATATATATATATATATATATATATATATATATATATATATATATATATATATATATATATATATATAAGGAAGAGAGATGCTATATTGTTTTATGTTCTA